>JAUMJJ010001223.1:0-46435 GCA_033556795.1 Tapera naevia | reverse complement strand
TGGTGAGACTGAGCCCCCCCCCGTGGTGCCCGGTGCTGGGTACCCTGGTGCTGAGCACCCCCGGTACCCGGTGCTGAGCAACCCCCCGGTGCTGATCACCCCCGGTAGGCGGTGCTGAGCACCGCCCCTGTGCTGAGCACCCCCGGTACCTGGTGCTGAGCACCACCCCACCCCCCTCCCCGTGCCCGGTGCAGAGCGCCCTCTGGTGTCCGGTGGTGAAACTGAGCGCCCCTGGTGCTGAGCACTCCCCATGCCCCAGTGCTGAGCACCCCCTGGTACCTGGTGCTGAGCACCACCCACCCCCCCTCCGTGCCAAGTGCAGAGCGCCCCCTGGTGAGACTGAGCACCCCCGGTGCTGAGCACTCCCCGTGCCCCAGTGCTGAGCACCCCCGATACCTGGTGCTGAGCACCACCCCCCCCCCCCCCCGCCCCGTGCCAAGTGCAGAGCGCCCCCTGGTGAGACTGAGCACCCCTGGTGCTGAGCACCACCCACCCCCCTCCCCATGCACAGTGCAGAGCGCCCCCTGGTGTCCAGTGGTGAGACTGAGCCCCCCCCGTGGTGCCCAGTGCTGGGTACCCTGGTGCTGAGCACCCCCGGTACCCGTTGCTGAGCACCCTCGGTAGGCGGTGCTGAGCACCGCCCCTGTGCTGAGCACCCCCGGGTACCTGGTGCTGAGCACCACCCACCCCCCCCCCCCCCGGTGCCCAGTGCTGGGTACCCCGGTGCTGAGCACCCCCCGGTAGGCGGTGCTGAGCGCCGCCCCTGTGCTGAGCACCCCCGGTACCTGGTGCTGAGCACCACCCACCCCCCCTCGCCCGTGCCCGGTGCAGAGCGCCCCCTGGTGTCCGGTGGTGAAACTGAGCGCCCCTGGTGCTGAGCACTCCCCATGCCCTCAGTGCTGAGCACCCCCGGTACCTGGTGCTGAGCACCACCCACCCCCCCTCCGTGCCAAGTGCAGAGCGCCCCCTGGTGAGACTGAGTACCCCCGGTGCTGAGCACCCCCAGTACCCGGTGCTGAGCACCACCCACCCCCCCTCCCCATGCACAGTACAGAGCGCCCCCTGGTGTCCGGTGGTGAGACTGAGCCCCTCACCGGTGCCCAGTGCTGGGTACCCTGGTGCTGAGCACCCCCGGTACCCGGTGCTGAGCACCCCCCCCGGTGCTGAGCACCCCCGGTAGGCGGTGCTGAGCGCCCCCCGGTGGTGCCCGCAGGGACGTGCAGCTCGGGGACATCGTGACGGTGGGCGAGTGCCGCCCCCTCAGCAAGACCGTGCGCTTCAACGTGCTGAAGGTGACCAAGGCCGCCGGCACCAAGAAGCAGTTCCAGAAGTTCTGAGGGGCAATAAAAGAGCTCGGGGGGTGCCAGGAACGGCCCCCAACGCTCCAAAGGCTCCGGATGATCCGTTGGGAATGGGGGGGGGGACACGGGGGGGACACCCGGAGGGGAGGGGAGGGAGGGGAAGGGGTGCTGAGGGGATGGGTGGAGACCAACGGGGGTGGGAATGGGGTGGGAAGTGGACTTGAGATTCCAGGTGGAGACCAAGGAGATGGAATGGGGTGGGAAATGGTCCTGAGGGTCCGAGTGGAGACCAAGAGAGGGTGGGAATGGGGTGGGAAGTGGTCTTTAGGGTCCAGGTTCTCCAGGTGGAGACCAAGAGGGGTTGGGAATGCGGGTGGGGAAATGGTCCTGAGGGTCCGGATGGAGACCCAGGGGGATGGGAATGGGGTGGGAAGTGATCCTGAGATTCCAGGTGGAGACCCAGGTGGGTGGGAATTGGTCCTTAGGGTCTGGATGGAGACCAAGAGAGGGTGGGAATGGGGTGGGAAGTGGTCTTTAGGGTCCAGGTTCTCCAGGTGGAGACCAAGAGTGGTTGGGAATGGGGTGGGAAGTGGTCCTGAGATTCCAGGTGGACACCAAGGGGGGTGGGAATTGGTCCTGAGGGTCTGGGATCTCCACATGGAAACCAAGAGGCATCGGGAAAAGGGTGGGAAAGGGTCCTGAGGGTCCGGATGGAGACCAGGGGGATGGGAATGGGGTGGGAAATGGTCCTGAGGGTCCGGATTCTCCAGGTGGAGACCAAGAGAGGGGGGGAATGAGGTGGGAAAATGGTTTTGAGATTCCAGGTGGAGACCCAGGGGGATGGAATGGGGTGGGAAATGGTCCTGAGGGGTCCGGATGGAGACCCAGGGGGATGGGAATGGGTGGGAATGGGACCTCAGAGCCCGGGTGGAGACCCAGGGGGATGGGAATGGGGTGGGAATGGGACCTCAGAGCCCGGGTGGAGACCAAAAGGGATCGGGAATGGGGTGGGAAGTGGACTTGAGGGTCCGGGTTCTCCAGGTGGAGACCAAGAGAGGGGGGGAATGAGGTGGGAAATGGTTTTGAGATTCCAGGTGGAGACCCAGGGGGATGGGAATGGGGTGGGAAATGGTCCTGAGATTCCAGGTGGACACCAAGGGGGGTGGGAATTGGTCCTGAGGGTCTGGATTCTCCAGGTGGAGACCAAGAGGGGTTGGGAATGAGGTGGGAAATGGTCTTGAGATTCCAGGTGGAGACCCAGGAGATGGGAATGGGGTGGGAAGTGGTGCTGAGAGTTCAGGTTCTCCAGGTGGAGACCAAGGAGTCGGGAATGGGGTGGGAAATGGTCCTGAGGGTCCGAATGGAGACCAAGAGAGAGTGGAAGTGGTCCTAGAATCCAGGTTCTCCAGGTGGAGACCAAGGGGGGTGGGATTGGTCCCGAGGGTCGGGATCTCCACATGGAAACCAAGAGGAGTCGGGAATGGGGTGGGAAAGGGGGGGTTTGGGGCTCAGCATTCCGGGATCTCCAGGTGGAGACCAAGAGGGGTTGGGAATGGGGTGGGAAATGGTCCTGAGATTCCAGGTGGAGACTAAATAGGGGGTGGGAATTGGTCCTGAGGGTCTGGGATCTCCACATGGAAACCAAGAGGCATCGGGAAAAGGGTGGGAAAGGGTCCTGAGGGTCCGGATGGAGACCCAAGAGGATGGGAATGGGGTGGGAAATGGTCCTGAGGGTCCGGATTCTCCAGGTGGAGACCAAGAGAGGGGGGGAATGAGGTGGGAAGTGGACTTGAAAATCCAGGTGGAGACCCAGGAGATGGGAATGGGGTGGAAATGGTCCTGAGGGTCCGGATGGAGACCCAGGGGGATGGGAATGGGGTGGGAATGGGACCTCAGAGCCCGGGTGGAGACCAGGGGGATGGAATGGGGTGGAATGGGGACCTCTGGAGCCCGGGTGGAGACCAAAAGGGATTGGGAATGGGGTGGGAATTGGTCCCGAGGGTCCGGTTTCTCCAGTTGGAGACCGAGGGCGGCGGCACTGGGAGGGGTTTTGTCCCCAAATTCCAGGTTCTCCACGTGGGGACCGCCGGGGCGATCCCCATGCTGGGAGCACTGGTTATACTGGGGCGCGGCTTCTGCTCCAGTCCCCCCCAGTACAGGCACTGGTTTCACTCCAGTCCCACCAGTATAGGCTCTGGTTCTGCTCCAGTCCCTCCCAGTTCCCCCAGTATAGGCTCTGGATCCACTCCGGTGCATCCAGTGCAGGCTCTGGTTCCACTCCAGTCCCCCCAGTCCAGGCTCCAGTCCCCCCCAGTCCAGGCTCTGGTTTCACTCCAGTCCCCCCCAGTCCAGGCTCTGGTTCCGCTCCAGTTCCACTCCAGTCCCTCCCAGTCCAGGCTCCGGTTCCGCTCCAGTCCCTCCCAGTCCAGGCTCCGGATCCACTCCAGTGCCTCCAGTCCCTCCCAGTCCAGGCTCTGGTTCCGCTCCAGTTCCACTCCAGTCCCTCCCAGTCCAGGCTCCGGTTCCGCTCCAGTCCCTCCCAGTCCAGGCTCCGGATCCACTCCAGTCCCTCCCAGTCCAGGCTCTGGTTCCTCCCAGTCCCCCCAGTCCAGGCTCTGGTTCCACTCCAGTCCCTCCCAGTTCCCCCAGTACAGGCTCTGGATCCACTCTGGTGCATCCAGTCCCTCCCAGTCCCCCCAGTCCAAGCTCCAGTTCCTCCCAGTTGGTTTCTCTCTTTATTCTGGGGGTCTCTCCGCCCCCCCCCCTCCCCCCGGGACCCCCCAATCCCCCCCCTCCCCCCATCCCCGGGTCCTGCCCGGGGGGGGTCTCTCCCGGCAATAAATTAGGGGGGGTGGGGGAGGGGAATGGTTTTGGGGGTCCCCGAGGGGGTTGGGGGGAGGGGCTCCGATCTCCGGGAGGGCTTTCCCAGGGATGGGGGGAGGGGCTGAGGAGAGGGGGTCCCCACGGCCCCCCCAAACTTTAAACTCCCCCCCCCCAAGACCCCCAAATCCGAACCCCCAGATCCCCCCCCCCAACCCCCCCCCGAGAGGGATCGATATTGGGGGTTCGGGGGTCCAGGGAAGGATTTGGGGGTTCGGGGGGGGGGTGGGGGTAGTGGGGACCCCCCCTCCTCCTCACCCCCCCCCCCCCCCCCCCAATGTGGGGTTTGGGACCCCCCACCCACCCCACGGGGAGGGGTCGGGGTGCCAGGGGTGGGTTTTGGGGGATGGGGGGGGTTCATGGGGTGGGTTTTGGGGTTCGGGGGGCCAGTGGGGACCCCCCCCCTCCTCCTTACCCCCCCCCCTCCCCAATTACCCCCTCCCCTTGCAATGTGGGGTTTGGCTCCCTCTCACCCCAAGGGGAGGGGTCGGGGTGCCCGGGGTGGGTTTTGGGGGGTGGGGGGGGGTTCCTGGGGTGGATTTTGGGGTTCGGGGGGGGGCAGTGGGGACCCCCCCTCCTCCTCAACCCCCCCCCCCTCTAATTCTCCCCCCCCCCCTTGCAATGTGGGGTTTGGGACCCCCCACCCACCCCACGGGGAGGGGTCGGGGTGCCGGGGGTGGGGTTTTTTTGGGGTGGGGGGGTTCCTGGGGTGGATTTTGGGGTTCGGGGGCGGGGGGGGCAGTGGGGACCCCCCTCCTCCTCAACCCCCCCCCCCCCCCCCCTCTAATTCCCCCCCCCCCCTTGCAATGTGGGGTTTGGGACCCCCCACCCACCCCACGGGGAGGGGTCAGGGTGCCGGGGGTGGGGTTTTTTTGGGGTGGGGGGGTTCCTGGGGTGGGTTTTGGGGTTCGGGGGGGTTCGGGGGGGGGTCTCATTCGCCGGGGGGGGTCCCCGAGGAAGGGGGGGGTGACGGCGTGGGCCTGGGCGATGGCCGCCAGCTCCTTGAGGAACTCGCAGAAGACGACGGCGCCGTAGACCGCGTTGCGCACGCGGAGGGCGGGGGGGGCCCGGGGGGGGTCTGGGGGTCCCCCCGCCGGTGGGGGGAGGGGATGGGGGGGCTCGGGGACCCCCCACCACCCCCCCCACCCCCCCGCAGCAGCAGCAGCTCCCCCAGGGACGGCTTCCGGCTGCGCCCTGGGGTGGGGGAGGGGGGGGGGGGGGGAAGGGGCACCGTGAACCCACAGAGACCCCAACGACCCCCACCCCTCCCCCCACTCGGGACCCTCCCCAGATCCCCCAGACCCCCCCCCAAAAAAAAAACCCCTCCCAGATCCCTCAGGACCCCCAAAGACCCCTCCCAGATCCTCCAGGAACCCCCCCCCCCACAGATCCCTCAGGACCCCCAAGAACCCCTCCCAGGTCTCTCAGGACCCCCCCAAGGCCCCCAGAAACCCCTCCCAGACCCCCCAAAACCCCTCCCAGATCCCTCAGAACTTCCCAAGACCCCTAAGAACCCCCCCAGATCCCTCAAGACCCCCCAGGACCCCCTCTACATCCCTCAAGACCCCCAGGAACCCCTCCCAGGCCCCTCAAATCCCCCAGGAACCCCTCCCAGATCCCTCAGGACCCCTCAAGACCCCTTGGAACCCCTCCCAGCTCCCCCAGGACCCCCTCTACATCCCTCAAGACCCCCAGGACGCCCTCCCAGACCCCCCAAGAACCCCTCCCAGATCCCTCAGGACCCCCAAAGACACCCAGAAACCCCTCCCAGACTCCCTAAGACCCCCCAAAACCCCTTCCAGCTCCCTCGGGACCCCCCAGGACCCCCTCCCAGACCCCTCAGGACCCCTCAAGACCACCAGAAACCCCTCCCAGACCCCCTTGGAACCCCTCCCAGATCCCTCAGGACCCCCCAAGAACCCCTCCAAGGTCCCTCAGGACCCCCAAAGACCCCTTGGAACCCCTCCCAGATCCCTCAGGACCCCCTAAGACCCCCCCAAAACCCCTCCCAGATCCCTCAGGACCCCCAGGAACCCCTCCTAGATCCCTCAGAGCTTCCCAAAACCCCTAAGAACCCCTCCCAGATCCCTCAGGACCCCCTAAGAACCCCTCCCAGGTCCCTCAGCCCCCCCGGTCCCCACCCGGGGGGTCCCCGCGCCGCGCGCCGGGCGCAGCCTCGGCCCAGTCGAGTTTCCCGCGGGCGATGAGGAACTTCTTGGCCTTGAAGAGCAGCAGAGGGAAGTCCTCCTGGGTGGCCGCGAAGGTCTCGATCTTGTTCTTGACCGAGCCCAGGACCTGGGAGCAGGGGGTGGATGGGGTTGGAGAAGACCCCTGGGGTCACCCAACTCAAAGAGTGGTTGGAAGGTTGGGTGGGGAGGAACCTCCTGGGGGTCAACCAAGGGCTTTGGGGGGGTCTGAGCCTTGGAAGAGCCTTGGAAGAGCCTCTTGGACCAGGATGGGGTCATGGGACCAGGGAACTATGGAATGGTTGGGGTTGGAGAAGACCCTTGGGGTCACCCAACCCAAAGAGTGGTTGGAACGTTGGGTGAGGAGGAACCTCCTGGGGGTCAACCAAGGACTTTGGGGGGGTCTGAGCCTTGGAAGAGCCTTGGAGGAGCCTTTTGGACCAGGATGGGGTCATGGGACCAGGGAATGGTTGGGGTTGGAGAAGCCCTTTGGGATCACCCAACTCAAAGAGTGGTTGGAACGTTGGGTGGGGAAGAACCTCCTGGGGGTCAACCAAGGACTTTGGGGGGGTCTGAGCCTTGGAAGAGCCTTGGAAGAGCCTTGGAAGAGCCTTGGAAGAGCCTTTTGGACCAGGACAAGGTAATGGAACCAGGGAATGGCTGAGGTTGGAGAAGACCCCTTGGGGTCACCCAACACAAAGAGTGGTTGGAACGTTGGGTGAGGAGGAACCTCCTGGGGGTCAACCAAGGACTTATGGGGGTCTGAGCCTTGGAAGAGCCTTGGAAGAGCCTTGGAAGAGCCTCTTGGACCAGGACAAGGTCATGGAACCAGGGAATGCTTGGGGTTGGAGAAGCCCTTTGGGATCATCCAACCCAAAGAGTAGTTGGAAGGTTGGGTGAGGAGGAACCTCCTGGGGGTCAACCAAGGACTTTGGGGGGGTCTGAGCCTTGGAAGAGCCTTGGAAGAACCTCTTGGACCAGGACAAGGTCATGGAACCAGGGAATGGCTGAGGTTGGAGAAGACCCCTGGGGTCACCCAACCCAAAGAGTGGGTGGAAGGTTGGGTGGAGAGGAACCTCCTGGGGGTCAACCAAGGGCTTTGGGGGGGTCTGAGCCTTGGAAGAGCCTTGGAAGAGCCTTGGAAGAGCCTCTTGGACCAGGACAAGGTAATGGAACCAGGGAATGGCTGAGGTTGGAGAAGACCCCTTGGGGTCACCCAACACAAAGAGTGGTTGGAACGTTGGGTGAGGAGGAACCTCCTGGGGGTCAACCAAGGACTTATGGGGGTCTGAGCCTTGGAAGAGCCTTGGAAGAGCCTTGGAAGAGCCTCTTGGACCAGGATGGGGTCATGGAACCAGGGAATGGTTGGGGTTGGAGAAGACCCTTGGGATCACCCAACCCAAAGAGTAGTTGGAAGGTTGGGTGAGGAGGAACCTCCTGGGGGTCAACCAAGGACTTTGGGGGGGGTCTGAACCTTGGAAGAGCCTCTTGGACCAGGACAAGGTCATGGGACCAGGGAATGGTTGGGGTTGGAGAAGCCCTTTGGGATCATCCAACCCAAAGAGTGGTTGGAACGTTGGGTGGGGAAGAACCTCCATGACCATGAAGACCTCCCACCTCAGCCATTCCACTGTTCTCCAACCATGGTGGTCGTGAGGGTTGGGTTCCTGGTGGGACCCCATGACCTGGACACCCCCTGATCTTCTCCAACCTCCACCCCTTGGGGTTCCCCAGCCCAGGTGTGGTCCCAGGTGGGACCCCATGACCACGAAGACCTCCAACGTCAACCACCCCATGGTTCTCCAGTCAAGATTGGGTTCATGGTGGGACCCCATAACCTTCACCCCCAGCTTCTCCAGCCCAGGTGTGGCTCCAGGTGGGACCCCATGACCATGAAGACCTCCAACCTCAACCATTCCATGGCTCTCCAACCACGGTGGTGGTGGGGTTGGGTTCAAGGTGGGACCCCATGACCTGAACACCCCACGATCTTCTCCAACCTCAACCACCCCATGGTTCTCCAGTCAAGGTTGGGTTCATGGTGGGACCCCATAACCTCCACCCCAAGTTCTCCAGCCCAGGTGTGGCTCCAGGTGGGACCCCATGACCTTGAAGACCTCCAAACTCAATGAGTCCACGGTTCTCCAGTCAAGGTTGGGTTCATGGTGGGACCCCATAACTTGGACACCCCAGGGTCTTCTCCCACCTCAACCACCCCACAGTTCTCCAGTCAAGGTTGGGTTTAAGATGGGGCACCATAACCTCCATCCCAGGTTCTCCAGCCCAGGTGTGGCTCCAGGTGGGACCCCATGATCATTATGACCTCCAACCTCAACCACCCCATGGTTCTCCACTCAAGGTTGGGTTCATGGTGGGACCCCATGACCTGAACACCCCTCGATCTTCTCCAACCTCAACCACCCCATGGTTCTCCACTCAAGGTTGGGTTCATGGTGGGACCCCATGACCTGAACACCCCTCGATCTTCTCCAACCTCAACCACCCCATGGTTCTCCACTCAAGGTTGGGTTCAAGATGGGACTCCATAACCTCCACCCCCAGGTTCTCCAGCCCAGGTGTGGCTCCAGGTGGGACCCCATGACCTCGAAGACCTCCAACCTCAACCACCCCATGGTTCTCCACTCAAGGTTGGGTTCATGGTGGGACCCCATAACCTCCACCCCAGGCTCCCCAGCCCAGGTGTGGCTCCAGGTGTGTCCCCACGCCCCGCGGGGCCCCCCCAGGTGTCCCCCCCCGTACCTGGAGCAGGGATTTGACGCTGGGCTGGAAGACCAGGTTGGTGTTGAGGAGGAAGGAGCGGAGCAGGGGCTGGGGGTAGGAGGCCAACTGGGCCACCAGCCCCGTCAGCAGGAAGTTGACGTAGAGGGAGTTCTGGGGGAGGTTCTCCAGCTTCGAGAAGAGCGCGGCCAGGAAGGGACCTGGGGGACAGGTGAGACCAGGGACAGGTGAGACCTTGGGACAGGTGAGACCAGGGGAGAGGTGAGACCTTGGGAGAGGTGAGACCTTGGGACAGGTGAGACCAGGGGAGAGGTGAGACCTTGGGAGAGGTGAGACCTTGGGACAGGTGAGACCAGGGGACAGGTGAGACCTTGGGAGAGGTGAGACCTTGGGACAGGTGAGACCAGGGGAGAGGTGAGACCTTGGGAGAGGTGAGACCAGGGGAGAGGTGAGACCTTGGGACAGGTGAGACCAGGGGAGAGGTGAGACCAGGGGACAGGTGAGACCTTGGGACAGGTGAGACCAGGGGACAGGTGAGACCAGGGGAGAGGTGAGACCATGGGACAGGTGAGACCAGGGGAGAGGTGAGACCAGGGGAGAGGTGAGACCAGGGACAGGTGAGACCTTGGGAGAGGTGAGACCTTGGGAGAGGTGAGACCTTGGGACAGGTGAGACCAGGGGAGAGGTGAGACCATGGGACAGGTGAGACCTTGGGACAGGTGAGACCAGGGGAGAGGTGAGACCATGAGAGAGGTGAGACCATGGGACAGGTGAGACCAGGGGAGAGGTGAGACCAGGGGAGAGGTGAGACCATGAGAGAGGTGAGACCATGGGACAGGTGAGACCAGGGGACAGGTGAGACCATGGGACAGGTGAGACCAGGGGAGAGGTGAGACCAGGGGAGAGGTGAGACCTTGGGACAGGTGAGACCATGGGACAGGTGAGACCAGGGACAGGTGAGACCAGGGGAGAGGTGAGACCAGGGGACAGGTGAGACCTTGGGACAGGTGAGACCAGGGGACAGGTGAGACCAGGGGACAGGTGAGACCAGGGGAGAGGTGAGACCAGGGGAGAGGTGAGACTGGGTACAGGTGAGACCAGGGGAGAGGTGAGACCAGGAGAGGTGAGACCAGGGAGAGGTGAGACCAGGAGAGGTGAGACCTTAGGAGAGGTGAGACCATGGGAGAGGTGAGACCAGGGACAGGTGAGACCAGGGGAGAGGTGAGACCTTGGGACAGGTGAGACCAGGGACAGGTGAGACCAGGAGAGGTGAGACCAGGGACAGGTGAGACCAGGGGAGAGGTGAGACCTTGGGACAGGTGAGACCAGGGGAGAGGTGAGACCAGGGGAGAGGTGAGACCAGGGACAGGTGAGACCAGGGGAGAGGTGAGACCAGGGGAGAGGTGAGACCAGGGACAGGTGAGACCTTGGGACAGGTGAGACCAGGGGAGAGGTGAGACCAGGGACAGGTGAGACCTTGGGACAGGTGAGACCAGGGGAGAGGTGTCACGTGACACTGCCATGGAGGAAGACACCCCCCCCAGCGCCGCCGCCATCTTGGCGCCGCGGCCTCACCTGTGAAGGGCTGCCCGGGGGGCGGCCCCGCCCCCCGCCCCTCGGGGGCGGCCAATGGCGGCAGCGATGGCCGCGCGCGCCCCTCGGCCTCGTCTTCGTCCTCCTCGTCCTCCTCTTCCTCTTCCTCCTCCTCCTCCTCGTCCTCCTGGCGGTCGCGGTCGCCATCGCCGGGCGGGGCCTCCGCGGCGTCGCCGGCGCCGTTGGCCATGGCGGCCTCGAGCTGCCGCAGCTCCGCCGTGAAGGCCTCGATGGTGACGCCGGCGCCGTTGGGCTCGGCCGGGGCGCGCGCCAGGAGCTCCTCCAGCAGCGACTCCAGCGGCGGCGCCGGCGGCGACGCCATTGTTGGTGACGTCGACGCCGTTGTTGTCGATGACGTCATTGTTGGTGATGGCGACGCCATTGGTGGTGATGACGTCATTGTTGGTGATGGCGACGTCATTGTTGATGACATCATTGGTGACGGCGACGCCATTGTCGTTGATGATGTCATGGGTGATGGCGACGCCATTGTTGATGACATCATTGGTGATGTCAACGCGATTGTTGATGGCGTCATTGTTGATGGCGACGCCATAGTGGTTGATGACATCATTGGTGATGGCGACGCCATTGTCGCTGATGACATCATTGTTTGTGATGGCGACACCATTGTTGATGACATCATTGCTGATGGCGACGCCATTGTTGATGACATCATTGGCGATGACGACGTCATTGTTGGTGATGGTGACGCCATTGCTGATGATGTCATTGCTGATGATGTCATTGCTGATGGCGCCGCCATTGTTGCCGATCGCGCCGCTTTTGCTGTTGATGACATCATTGTTGATGACATCATTGTTGATGGCGCCGCCATTGTTCCTGATGGCGCTGCCATTGCTGTTGATGACGTCATGGTTGCTGATGGCCCCGCCATCGACGGTGGCGCCGCCGCCAACGGCACCGTCATTAATGGCGACAGCAATGGCGGCAGCACCGACGGCAACGGCGCCGCCATTGCTGCTCCTGGCGCCGCCGCCGCCTCCCAGCCAATGGCGGCCCCGTTCCTCTCCGCCGCCGCCGCCCGCCGCTCCCTCTCGCCGCCATCACCGCGCCCGCTGCGCCGAACCTTCTTGACGGCCACGTCCCCCACAGGCGCCGCCATCGCCCCGTTGGGCAGCGCCGAGTCCCGCGGCGCCGCCGCCGCCGCCATCTTTGCCGCCATCTTTGCCGCCGCGTCAGGCGCCTCCCCCCGCGCCGCCGCCGCCGCTTCCTCCTCCGGGAGGCCCCGTTTCTTAGTCCGCAGCGGGGGGGAGGCGGCCATGGTGGCGGCGCCCGCGGGGTCGCGGCCGTCGTACGGCGCCGACCAGACGCGGCAGGCCCAGGCGCAGCGCTCGACGCCGCGGCGCGCGTCGCGCAGGTAATCCAGGTAATTGCGGTCCAGCTCGGCCACCTCGGCCCAGCTCGGGCCACGCCCACCGGGGCTGCCCCCCGGGGACCCCCCCGGCGGCAAAGATGGCGGCAAAGATGGCGGCAAAGATGGCGGCGGCGCCGGGCGCAGCAGGAGGGAGAGGCGCGAGGGGGGGCGGGGGGCTGCCGGGGGCTGCGGGAGGGGGGAGAAAGGGGGAGTGAGGGGGGGACTGGGGGGAACTGGGAGGGACTGGGAGATAATGGAGGGAACTGGGAGATAATGGGGGGGACTGGGAGGGACTGGGAGAGGATGGGGAGGGAACTGGGAGATAATGGAGGGAACTGGGAGATAATGGAGGGGACTGGGAGAGGATGGGGAGGGAACTGGGAGATAATGGGAGATAATGGAGGGAACTGGGGGGAACTGGGAGGGATTGGGAGAGGATGGGGGGGAACTGGGAGATAATGGGAGATAATGGAGGGAACTGGGAGATAATGGGGGGACTGGGGGGGAACTGGGAGAGGATGGGGGGGAACTGGGAGAGGATGGGGAGGGAACTGGGAGATAATGGAGGGAACTGGGGGGGAACTGGGAGATAATGGGGGGGAACTGGGGGGGACTGGGAGAGGATGGGGGGAACTGGGAGAGGATGGGGAGGGAACTGGGAGATAATGGGGGGAACTGGGGGAGAATTGGGGGGGAACTGGGAGATAATGGGGGGGACTGAGAGGGACTGGGAGATAATGGGGGGAAATGGGAGAAACTGGGGGGGAACTGGGAGGGACTGGGAGATAATGGGGGGAAATGGGAAAAACTGGGGGGGAACTGGGAGATAAAGGGGGGGAACTGGGTGATGGGGGCGGAACTGGGGGGAACTGGGAGGAACGTGGGGGGCAGCAGGTACGGGGGGGGGCGGGGGGGTCAGGGTGCAGGGGGGGTCGGGGTGCGGGGGGGGTCTCGGGGTGCTGGGTGGGGTCTCGGGGTGCGGGGGGGGAATTGGGGTGCAGGGGGTGGGGTTCGGGGTGCAGGGGGGCTCTCGGGGTGCGCGGGGGGGAATCCGGGTGCAGGAGGGGAAATTGGGGTGCAGGGGGGTCTCGGGGTGCAGGGGGAGGAATTGGGGTGCAGGGGGGTCTCGGGGTGCAGGGGGGGGGAATTGGGGTGCAGGGGGGTCTCGGGGTGCAGGGGGGTCTCGGGGTGCACGGGGGCGGGGGTCGGGGTGCCGGGGGTCTCTCGGGCTGCAGGGGGGGAATTGGGGTGCAGGGGGGCTCTCGGGGTGCAGGGGGTGGGGAATTGGGGTGCAGGGGGGAATCAGGGTGCACGAGAGGGGAATTGGGGTGCAGGGGGTGGAATTGAGGTGCAGGGGGGGGTCAGGGTGCAGGGGGTCTCTCAGGGTGCGGGGGGTGGGGAATCGGGGTGCAGGGGGGAATCGGGGTGCACGAGAGGGGAATTGGGGTGCAGGGGGTGGAATTGGGGTGCGGGGGGGGTCAGGGTGCAGGGGGGGGTCAGGGTGCAGGGGGTGGGTGTCGGGGTGCAGGGGGTCTCTAGGGATGCGGGGGGGTGGGGGTCGGGGTGTGGGGGCGTCTCGGGGTGCACGGGGGGGGGAATCGGGGTGCAGGGGGACGCTTGGGGTGCCAGGAGGGGTATTGGGGTGCGGGGGGTCGGGGTGCAGGGGGGCTCTCGGGGTGCAGGGGGTGCGGGGGGGGAATCGGGGTGCAGGGGGGGAATTGGGGTGGAAGGGGTGGGGTTCGGGGTGCAGGGGGGGGGTCGGGGTGCAGGGGGGGGGTCGGGGTGCAGGGGGTGGGGGTTGGGGTGCAGGGGGGGGTCAGGGTGCAGGGGGCGTGTCGGGGTGCAGGGGGTGGGGGTTGGGGTGCGGGGGAGCTCTCAGGGTGCCGAGGGTTTCTTGGGGTGTGGGGGGGAATTGGGGTGCAGGGGGTCTCTCGGGGTGCAGGGGGGGGAATTGGGGTGCAGGGGGCCTCTTGGGGTGCAGGGGGGGGATTGGGGTGCAGGGGGGTCTCGGGGTGCAGGGGGGTCTCGGGGTGCACGGGGGCGGGGGTCGGGGTGCAGGGGATCTCTCGGGGTGCAGGGGGGGGAATTGGGGTGCCGGGGGTCTCTCGGGGTGCAGGGGGGGGAATTGGGGTGCAGGGGGGCTCTCAGGGTGCAGGGGGTGGGGAATCGGGGTGCACGAGAGGGGAATTGGGGTGCAGGGGGTGGAATTGGGGTGCAGGGGGGGTCAGGGTGCAGGGGGTCTCTCGGGGTGCGGGGGGGGGGGGGGGTGAGTGGGGTGCGGGGGGGGAATTGGGGTGCCGGGGGGGAGCTCTTGGGGTGCGGGGGGGTGGGTGGTGGGGTGCACGGGGGGCTCTCGGGGTGCAGGGAGTTCTCTCGGAGTGCAGGGGGTGGGGGTCGGGGTGCAGGGAGGGCTCTCGGGGTGCAGGGGGTGGGGAATCGGGGTGCAGGGGGGGGTATCGGGGTGCGGAGGGGGAATTGGGGTGCAGGGGGTGGGGGTTGGGGTGCAGGGGGGGAATCGGGGTGTACGGGGGGTAATTGGGGTGCAGGGGGGGCTCTCGGGGTGCAGGGGGAGGAATTAGGGTGCAGGGGGTGGGGGTTGGGGTGCGCGGGGGGGAATCCGGGTGCAGGGGGGGGAATTGGGGTGCAGGGGGGAATCGGGGTGCAGGGGGTGGGGAATCGGGGTGCAGGGGGGAATTGGGGTGCACGAGAGGGGAATTGGGGTGCAGGGGGGGGTCAGGGTGCAGGGGGTCTCTCGGGGTGCAGGGGGTGGGGGTCGGGGTGCGGGGGGGACTCTCGGGGTGTGGGGGGGGGGTATTGGGGTGCCGGGGGGGGTCTCTCGGGGTGCAGGGGAGGCGTTGGGGTGCAGGAGGGGGAATTGGGGTGCAGGGGGGTCTCGGGGTGCAGGGGGCTCTCGGGGTGGAGGGGGTGGGGAATCGGGGTGCAGGGGGGAATTGGGGTGCACGAGAGGGGAAGTGGGGTGCAGGGGGTCTCTCGGGGTGCAGGGGGTGGGGAATCGGGGTGCAGGGGGGAATTGGGGTGCACGAGAGGGGAATTGGGGTGCGGGGGGGGTCAGGGTGCAGGGGGTGGGGGTCGGGGTGCGGGGGGGGGCGTTGGGGTGCTGGGGGGGTATTGGGGTGCCGGGGGGGTCTCTCGGGGTGCGGGGGGTGGGGGTCAGGGTTCCGGGGGTCTCTCAGGGTGCGGGGGGGGGTCGGGGTGCAGGGGGCGTCTTGGGGTGCAGGGGGTGGGGGTTGGGGTGCAGGGGGTCTCTCAGGGTGCGGGGGGGGTATTGGGGTGCAGGGGGTGGGGGTTGGGGTGCAGGGGGTCTCTCAGGGTGCGGGGGGGGTATTGGGATGCAGGGGGTGGGGGTTGGGGTGGGGGTACTGGGGTGCCGGGGGTCTCTCGGGGTGCGGGGGGGTGGGGGTCGGGGTGCTGGGGGGGTATTGGGGTGCTGGGGGGGGTCTCTCAGGGTGCGGGGGGTGGGGAATCGGGGTGCAGGGGGGAATCGGGGTGCACGAGAGGGGAATTGGGGTGCAGGGGGTGGAATTGGGGTGCGGGGGGGGGTCAGGGTGCAGGGGGTCTCTCGGGGTGCAGGGGGTGGGTGTCGGGGTGTGGGGGGGTATTGGGGTGCCAGGGGGGGTCTCTCGGGGTGCAGGGGGTGGGGGTCGGGGTTCTGGGGGTCTCTCGGGGTTCCGGGGGTCTCTCGGGGTGCGGGGGGGGGTCAGGGTGCAGGGGGCGTCTTGGGATGCAGGGGGTGGGGGTTGGGGTGCGGGGGGTCTCTCAGGGTGCGGGGGGGGTATTGGGGTGCAGGGGGTGGGGGTTGGGGTGGGGGGGGGGTATTGGGGTGCCGGGGGTCTCTCGGTGTGCGGGGGGGGGGGGTCGGGGTGCTGGGGGGGTATTGGGGTGCTGGGGGGGTCTCTCGGGGTGCAGGGGGTGGGGGTCGGGGTTCCGGGGGTCTCTCGGGGTGCAGGGGGGGGTCGGGGTGCAGGGGGCGTCTTGGGATGCAGGGGGTGGGGGTTGGGGTGCAGGGGGTCTCTCAGGGTGCGGGGGGGGTATTGGGGTGCAGGGGGTGGGGGTGGGGGTTGGGGTGGGGGGGGGGTATTGGGGTGCCGGGGGTCTCTCGGGGTGCGGGGGGGTGGGGGTCGGGGTGCTGGGGGGGTATTGGGGTGCCGGGGGTCTCTCGGGGTGCGGGGGGGGGGGTTGGGGTGCAGGGGGCGTCTTGGGGCGCAGGGGGTGGGGGTTGGGGTGCCGGGGGTCTCTCGGGGTGCGGGGGGGTGGGTGTCGGGGTGTTGGGGGGGAATTGGGGTGCCGGGGGGGGGGTGCAGGGGGTCTCTCGGGGTGCAGGGGGTGGGGGTCGGGGTGCGGGGGGGACTCTCGGGGTGCGGGGGGGGGTATTGGGGTGCCGGGGGGGATCTCTCGGGGTGCGGGGGAGGCGTTGGGGTGCAGGGGGGGGAACTGGGGTGCAGGGGGCTCTCGGGGTGCAGGGGGTGGGGAATCGGGGTGCAGGGGGGAATTGGGGTGCACGAGAGGGGAAGTGGGGTGCGGGGGGGGGTCAGGGTGCAGGGGGTCTCTCGGGGTGCAGGGGGTGGGGGTCGGGGTGCGGGGGGGGCGTTGGGGTGCTGGGGGGGTATTGGGGTGCCGGGGGGTCTCTCGGGGTGCGGGGGGTGGGGGTCAGGGTTCCAGGGGTCTCTCGGGGTGCGGGGGGGGGTCGGGGTGCAGGGGGCGTCTTGGGATGCAGGGGGTGGGGGTTGGGGTGCAGGGGGTCTCTCAGGGTGCGGGGGGGGTATTGGGGTGCAGGGGGTGGGGGTTGGGGTGGGGGGGGGGGGTATTGGGGTGCCGGGGGTCTCTCGGGGTGCGGGGGGGTGGGGGTCGGGGTGCTGGGGGGTATTGGGGTGCCGGGGGGGGTCTCTCAGGGTGCGGGGGGTGGGGAATCAGGGTGCAGGGGGGAATCGGGGTGCACGAGAGGGGAATTGGGGTGCAGGGGGTGGAATTGGGGTGCAGGGGGGGGTCAGGGTGCAGGGGGTCTCTCGGGGTGCAGGGGGGCGGTGTCGGGGTGCGGGGGGGACTCTCGGGGTGCGGGGAGGGGGGGGTGAGTGGGGTGCGGGGGGGGAATTGGGGTGCCAGGGGGGGTCTCTTGGGGTGCGGGGGGTGGGTGTTGGGGTGCACGGGGGGCTCTCGGGGTGCAGGGGGTGGGGGTCGGGGTGCGGGGGGGACTCTCGGGGTGCGGGGGGGGGTATTGGGGTGCAGGGGGGGGAACTGGGGTGCAGGGGGGTCTCGGGGTGCAGGGGGTGGGGAATCGGGGTGCAGGGGGGAATTGGGGTGCACGAGAGGGGAAGTGGGGTGCGGGGGGGGGTCAGGGTGCAGGGGGTCTCTCGGGGTGCAGGGGGTGGGGGTCGGGGTGCTGGGGGGGAATTGGGGTGCCGGGGGGGGTCTCTTGGGGTTCCGGGGATCTCTCAGGGTGCTGGGGGGGGGGTCTCTCGGGGTTCTGGGGGTCAGGGTTCCGGGGGTCTCTC
This sequence comes from Tapera naevia, assembly GCA_033556795.1. Taxonomy (NCBI): domain Eukaryota; kingdom Metazoa; phylum Chordata; class Aves; order Cuculiformes; family Neomorphidae; genus Tapera; species Tapera naevia. The sequence continues at coordinate 28,848 of JAUMJJ010001223.1, read as the reverse complement.
GGGGTGCAGGGGGGGGGTCTCTCGGGGTTCCGGGGGTCTCTCGGGGTGCTGGGGGGGGTGACCGTGTACCCGCGGCGCGTCCGTCGCGCTCGTCGTCGCTGTCGGGCGCCGCGGGGGGGCTGCGGGCGCGGCAGCAGCGCGGGATCAGCGCCAGGAAGCGCGCGGCCGAGCGGCCGTAGATGTCGAGGTCCCGCACGGCGCGGCGCTGGCTCAGCATCAGGTGGGTGCAGGGCAGCAGGTACCTGGGGGGCAGGTGAGGGGGGGTGAGGGGGGCACCTGGGGGGCACCTGGGGGGTACCTGGGGGTTACCTGGGGGCACCTGGGAGGCACCTGGGGGCAGCAGGTACCTGGGGGTAGGTGAGGGGGGCACCTGGGGGGCACCTGAGGGGTACCTGGGGGGTACCTGGGGGCAGCAGGTACCTGGGGGCAGGTGAGGGGGGGGTGAGGGGGGCACCTGGGGAGCACCTGGGGGCAGCAGGTACTTGGGGGTAGGTGAGGGGAGGTTGAGGGGGGCACCTGGGGGGCACCTGGGGGCTTCAGGTACCTGTGGGCAGATGAGGGGAGGGTGAGGGGGGCACCTGGGGGGCAGGGGGCACCTGGGAGGTATCTGGGGGGTACCTGGGGGCAGCAGGAACCTGGGGACAGGTGAGGAGAGGGTGAGGGGGGCACCTGGGGGGCACCTGGGGGGCACCTGGGGGGCAGGTGAGGGGCAGGGGGCACCTGGGAGGTATCTGGGGGGTACCTGGGGGCAGCAGGTACCTGAGGGCAGGTGAGGGGAGGGTGACGGGGGCACCTGGGGGGCACCTGGGGGGCAGGTGAGGGGCAGGGGGCACCTGGGAGGTATCTGGGGGGTACCTGGGGGCAGCAGGTACCTGAGGGCAGGTGAGGGGAGGGTGACGGGGGCACCTGGGGGCACCTGGGGGGTACCTAGGGGGCACCTGGGGGCAGCAGGTACCTGGGGACAGGTGAGGAGAGGGTGAGGGGGGCACCTGGGGGGTACCCGGGGGGCACCTGCGGGCAGGTGAGGGGAGGGTGAGGGGGGCATCTGGGGGGTACCCGAGGGGCACCTGGGGGCAGCAGGTACCTGGGGGCAGGTGACGGGGGCACCTGGGGGGCACCTGGGGGAGGTGAGGGGGGCACCTGGGGGGAGCAGGTACCTGGGGGCAGGTGACAGGGTGGGTGAGGGGGGCACCTGGGGGCAGGTGGGGGGCACCTAGGGCGCACCTGGGGGGTGGGGAGGACCTGAGGGGCACCCAGGGTAGGTGTGGGGCAGGTGAGGGGCGGGGGGCAGCCGGGGGTCACCTGGGCACAGGTGTGGGTGGTACCTGAGCACGAGCTGCAGCATCACATCCTCACAGTGCAGCCCCAGCAGCGTCCGGAAGAGGCTCAGGGAGACCATGCAGAGCTGAAAAGGGGGCGGGGCTATGGGGTGGGCGGGGCCACCGGGGGTGGGCGGGGCCACGGGGGGTGAGACCATAGGGGGTGGGCGGGGCCACGAGGGTGTGGGAGGGGCCGCTGGGGTGTGTGGGAGGGGCCACGGGGGTGTGTGGGAGGGACCACATGAGGTGGGCAGGGCCACGAGGGTGTGGGAGGGGCCACGAGGGTGTGTGGGAGGGGCCACGAGGGTGTGTGGGAGGGGCCACGAGGGTGTGTGGGAGGGGCCACGAGGGGTGTGGGAGGGGCCACGGGGGGTGTGGGAGGGGCCACGGGGGGGTGTGGGAGGGGCCACGGGGGTGTGTGGGAGGGGCCACGGGGGTGTGTGGGAGGGGCCACGGGGGAGTGTGGGAGGGGCCACGGGGGAGTGTGGGAGGGGCCACGGGGGAGTGTGGGAGGGGCCACGGGGGAGTGTGGGAGGGGCCACGGGGGTGTGTGGGAGGGGCCACGGGGGTGTGTGGGAGGGGCCACGGGGGTGTGTGGGAGGGGCCACGGGGGAGTGTGGGAGGGGCCACGGGGGAGTGTGGGAGGGGCCACGGGGGAGTGTGGGAGGGGCCACGGGGGTGTGTGGGAGGGGCCACGGGGGGTGTGGGAGGGGCCACGGGGGGTGTGGGAGGGGCCACGGGGGGTGTGGGAGGGGCCACGGGGGAGTGTGGGAGGGGCCACGGGGGGGTGTGGGCGGGGCCACGGGGGGTGTGGGCGGGGCCACGGGGGGGTGTGGGCGGGGCCACGGGGGGGTGTGGGCGGGGCCACGGGGGGGTGTGGGCGGGGCCACGGGGGGGTGTGGGCGGGGCCACGGGGGGGTGTGGGCGGGGCCACGGGGGGGTGTGGGCGGGGCCACGGGGGGGTGTGGGCGGGGCCACGGGGGGGTGTGGGCGGGGCCACGGGGGGGTGGCCATGGGGCAGGGCTAAGGGGACGTGGCTATGGGAGGCAGGGCCATTGGACAGGGCTAAAAGGGCGTGGCCATGGGGCAGGACTAAGGGGCGTGGCTAAGGGGGCGTGGCTATGGGGCAGGGCTAAGGGGGCGTGGCTATGGGAGGCAGGGCTATTGGGCCATGACTGAGGGGGCGTGGCTATGGGAGGCGGAGCCATGGAGGCAGGGCCAAAGGGGGCGTGGCTAAGCGGGGTAGGGCTATGGGAGGCGGGGCCACAGGGCATGGTCTACAGTGTCCTGTACTGGTCCCTATTGCTCTGTAGTGGTCTGTACTGGTCTATATTGTCCTATACTGGTCTATAGCGTCCTGTACTGGTCTATAATGCCCTGTACTGGTCCATACTGGTCTGTAGCGGTTTCTAGTGTCCTGTACTGGTCTGTATTGCCCTGTACTGGTCTATAGCGCCCTGTACTGGTTCGTATTGCCCTGTACTGGTCTGTATTGCCCTGTACTGGTCTGTATTGCCCTGTACTGGACTCTAGAGTCCAATACTGTTCCGTATTGCACTTTACTGGTCCGTACTGGTCTACAGTGCCCTGTACTGGTCCGTATTGCCCTGTACTGGTCTATAGTGCCCTGTACTCGTCTGTACTGGTCTATAACGCCCTGTACTGCTCTGTATTGCCCTGTACTGGTCTGTATTGCCCTGTACTGGACTCTAGAGTCCTATACTGTTCCGTATTGCCCTGTACTGGTCCGTACTGGTCTACAGTGCCCTGTACCGGTCCGTACTGGTCCCCACTGGTCTCACCCGGGAGCTGGCGCCCAGGCGCCCCACCAGGGTGTCGAGCAGGCTCCGCCCCTCGTGCCGGTGCAGGAGGAGGAAGCGCAGGAAGGTCCTCAGCAGGGCCGGTTCCCGCGCGCTGCGCACGAAGAGCTCCAGGTACGCGGTGCTCGCCAGGAGCTCCTCCAGCGACGACTGCGCCCGGGAGCCCCGTCAGGGGGGAGCCCCGGGGGGGGACCCCCACACCCCAAAGGGTCCCAAATCCAGGGGGGCCAAAAGGGGGGAGCCAAAATCCCAAAGGATTTCAAATCCAGGGGATCCCAAAGGCCAAGGGGGGGGAACCCAAATCCAAGGGGTCCCAAAGCCCCATTGTGGGGGGAACCCATACCCCAAAGGATCCCAAATCCAGGGGGTCCCAAAGCCCCATTGGGGGGGGAACCCAAACCTCAAAGGGTCCCAAATCCAGGGGGTCCCAAAGGCCAATGGGGGGGAGGGGGACACCCACACCCCAAATGATCCCAAATCCAGGGGGTCCCAAGGGCTAAGGGGGGGGGGGGGGGGAACCCAAATCCCAAAGGGTCTCAAATCCAGGGGGTCCCAAAGGCCAAGGGGGGGGAACCCAAATCTGAAAGGATTTCAGATCCAGGGGATCCCAAAGCCCCATTGAGGGGGGGAACCCAAACCCCAAAGGATCCCAAATCCAGGGGGTCCCAAAGGCCAACGGGGGGGAGGGGGACACCCACACCCCAAGTGATCCCAAATCCAGGGGATACCAAGGGCTAAGGCGGGGGGGAACCCAAATCCCAAAGGGTCCCAAATCAAGGGGATCCCAAAGCCCAAGGAGGGTCCAAATCCCAGGGGTTGTCCAAAGCCCAGGGCATCCGGAATCCAAAGGGATCCAAAAGCCAGGGGAGGGTCCTGAACTCCAGGGAGGGGAACCCAATCCCGTTGGATCCATGATCCCAGTGGGTTCCCAATCCCAGAGGGTCCCCAATCCTGTTGGATCCCCAATCCCAGGGGCGCCCCAATCCCAAAGGGGCCCCAATTCCAGTGGATCCCCAACCCTGGGGGATGCCCAACCCCATTGGGTCTCCAATCCCAGTGAATCCCAGCCCCAGTGGATCCCCAACCCCAATGGGTCCCCAAACTCGTTGGATCCCCAGTCTCAGTCGATCTCAGATCCCAGTGGATCCCACCCCCAGTGGATCCCCAGTCCCAATGCGTCCCCGATCCCAGGGGATGCCCAGCACCAGGGGATCCCCAACCCCAGAGGGTCCCTGATCCCATTGGATCCCCAGCCGAAGGGTCCCCAATCCCTTTGGATCCCCAGCCTCGGTGGATCTCAGATCCTAGTGGATCCCAGGTCCCAATGGGTCCCCATTCCCAGGGGATCCCCAGCCCCATTGGATCCCCAGTCTCGGTCGATCTCAGATCCCGGTGGATCCCCGGTCCCAATGGGTCCCCGATCCCGGTGGATCCTCAGCCCCGTTGGATCCCCAACCCCAGGGGGGTCCCGATCCCATTGGATCCCCCCAGCCCTAGAGGGTCCCTAATCCCACTGGATCCCCGATCCCAATGGGTCCCCGATCCCGGGGGATCCCCAGCCCCAGAGGGTCCCCAATCCCGTTGGATCCCCAGCCTCAGTGGATCTCAGACCCCAGTGGATCCCCGGTCCCAATGGATCCCTGATCCCGGGGGATCCCCAGCCCCGTTGGATCCCCAGCCCCAGAGGGTCCCCAATCCCGTTGGATCCTCAGCCTCGGTGGATCTCAGACCCCAGTGGATCCCAGCCCCAGTGGATCCCCAGTCCCAATGGGTCCCCGATCCCGGGGGATCCCCCAGCCCTCACCTTGTGCAGCGCCGGCCCCATCACAGGCACCAGGAACCCATTGTGGACGTAATCCACCAACTGGCGCCGCAGCACGGGGTGCGCGACCTGCGGGGTCACCCGGGGGTCAGCGGGGTCAACCAGAGGTCAGCGGGCAGAGAGGGGGCAGTGGGGTCATCCGGGGTCATTGGGGTCAGCCAGGGGTCAACCGGGTCACCCACGGGTCATCGGGGTCATCTGGGGGCAGTGGGGTCAACTGGGGGTCAACAGGGTCAACCAGAGGGCAGCAGGCAGAGAGGGGGCAGTGGGGTCATCCGGGGTCAGCGGGGGTCAACGGGGTCACCCAGGGGTCATCAGGGTCATCTGGGGGCAGTGGGGCCAACTGGGGGTCAACCAGAGGGCAGCAGGCAGAGAGGGGGCAGTGGGGTCATCTGGGGGCAGTGGGGTCAACCGGGGGTCAACGGGGTCACCCAGGGGTCAGTGGGGTCATCTGGGGGCAGTGGGGTCAACCGGGGGTCACCCAGGGGTCAGTGGGGTCACCCAGGGGTCAGTGGGGTCAACCAGGGGTCAACGGGGTCAACCAGAGGACAGTGGGCAGAGAGGGGGCAGTGGGGTCAACCGGGGGTCAGCAGGGTCATCTGGGGTCATCGGGATCAACCAGAGGGCAGGGGTCACTGGTCAGGGGTCACTGGGCACAGAGGGGTCTCCGTGCAGGGGTCACTCGGCGTGGTCAGGAGTCATTGGACAGGGGTCAGGGGTCAACCAGGGGTCAGGGGTCACCAGGAACAGCCAGGGGTCACTGGTCAGGGGTCACAGCGAGGGGTCAGAGGTCAGGGGTCACTGGTCAGGGGTCACGGGTCAGCAGGGACAGCCAGGGGTCACAGGGAGGGGTCAGGGGTCACATCCAGGGGTTCAGAGGTCAAGGGTCACTGGGAAGGGGGTCAGAGCTCACTGGGCAGAGGTCAACCAGGGGTCAGAGGGTCACTGGTCAGGGGTCACTGGTCAGGGGTTCAGAGGTCATCCAGCAGGGGTGAGAAGTCAACCAGGGGTCAGAGGTCACATCCAGGGGTCAGAGGTCATGGGTCAGCAGGGACAGCCAGGGGTTCACTGGTCAGGGGTCACATCCAGGGGTTCAGAGGTCAAGGGTCACCGGGAAGGGGGTCAGAGAGTACTGGGCAGAGGTCAACCAGGGGTCAGAGGGTCACTGGTCAGGGGTCACAGGTCACTGGTCAGAGGTGAACCCGGGATCGGGGTCACAGCGAGGGGTCAGAGGTCACCTGGCAGGGGTCAGCAGGGACAGCCAGGGGTCACTGGGCAGAGGTCAACCAGGGGTCAGAGGTCACTGGTCAGGGGTCAACCCAGGATCGGGGTCACAGCGAAGGGTCAGAGGTCACGGGGCAGGCGCCAGGGGTCAGAGGTCAGGGGTCAGCTGACCTGGATGACGGCGTTGCAGAAGTCGAGGGAGTCCATGAACCGCGCCAGCGCCGGGACCCCCGCCCAGTCCTCGCGGCGCAGGCGGTGCCACTCGTCCCCGGGCACCTCCAGGCGCCGCGGCAGCGACGAGTAGAGCGCGCTCAGCCCCGTCGCCAGCACCTGTGGGCAACAACCAGCACCCGTGGCACCGGCACCGGCGGGCAACGAGCACCCGTGGCACCGGCACTGGGACCAGCGGGCAACCAGCACCCGTGGCACCAGCACCGGGACTGGCACCGGGACCAGCACCGGTGGGCAACAACCAGCACCCGTGGCACCGGCACCGGCGGGCAACGAGCACCCATGACACCGGGACTGGGACCGGCGGGCAACCAGCACCCGTGGCACCGGCAGGCAACATGCACCCATGGCACCGGGACTGGCACCGGCACCAGGACTGGCGCCGGGACCAGCACCTGCGGGCAACAACGAGCACCCATGGCACCAGCGGGCAACGAGCACCCATGGCACTGGCACCGGGACCAGCGGGCAACGAGCACCCATGGCACTGGCACCGGGACCAGCGGGCAACGAGCACCCATGGCACCGGCACCAGTGGGCAACGAGCACCCATGGCACCGGCACCGGGACTGGCGGGCAACCAGCACCCGTGGCACCGGCACCGGCAGGCAACGTGCACCCATGGCACCGGGACTGGCACCGGCACCAGGACTGGCGCCGGGACCAGCACCTGCGGGCAACAACGAGCACCCATGGCACCAGCGGGCAACGAGCACCCATGGCACCGGCACCGGGACCAGCGGGCAACGAGCACCCATGGCACCGGGACTGGCACCAGCGGGCAACCAGCACCCATGGCACCAGCGGGCAACGAGCACCCATGGCACCGGGACTGGCACCGGGACCAGCACTGGCGGGCAACAACCAGCACCTGTGGCACCGGCACCAGAGGGCAACGAGCACCCATGGCACCGGGACTGGCACTGGCGGGCAACAAACACCCATGGCACCGGCACCAGGACTGGCGCTGGGACCAGCACCTGCGGGCAACAACGAGCACCCATGGCACCAACACCGGGACTGGCACCGGGATCGGTGGGCAACGAGCACCCATGGCACAGGCACTGGCACTGGGACCAGCACCTGTGGGCAACGAGCACCCATGGCACCGGCGGGCAACGAGCACCCATGGCACCTGCACTGGGACTGGCACTGGGACTGGCACTGGGAGCAGCACCTGCGGGCAACGAGCACCCATGGCACCGGCACCGGCAGGCAATGAGCACCCATGGCACCGGCACTGGCGGGCAACGAGCACCCATGGCACCGGGACTGGCATCGGCGGGCAACGAGCACCCATGGCACCGGCGCCAGGACCAGCACCTGCGGGCAACAATGAGCACCCATGGCATTGGCATCGGGACCGGTGGGCAACGAGCACCCATGGCACAGGCACTGGGACCAGCACCTGCGGGCAACGAGCACCCATGGCACCGGCACCGGGACCGAGACCGGCGGGCAACGACCACCCATGGCACCCGCACTGGGACTGGCAGTGGGACTGGCACTGGGAGCAGCACCTGCGGGCAACGAGCACCCATGGCACTGGGACTGGCACTGGGACCGGCACTGGCACTGGGACCAGCACCTGTGGGCAACAATGAGCACCCATGGCACCAACACCAGGACTGGCACCGGCGGGCAACGAGCACCCATGGCACTGGCACCGGAACCTGCAGGCAACGAGCACCCGTGGCACCAGCACCGGGACTGGCACTGGGACCAGCACCGGGACCAGCACCTGCGGGCAACAAGCACCCATGGCACTGGCACCGGGACTGGCACTGGGACCGGCACTGGCACCAGCACTGGGACCGGCACTGGGACCAGCACTGGGACCAGCACCTGCGGGCAACGAGCACCCATGGCACCGGCACCAGGACTGGCACTGGGACCGGCACTGGGACCAGCACCTGCGGGCAATGAGCACCACTGGCACTGGGACCAACACCAGGACCGGCACTGGGACCAGCACCTGCGGGCAACGAGCACCGGCACCGGCACTGGGACCAGCACTGGGACCAGCACCTGCGGGCAACGACCACTGCTGGCACCAGCACCAGGACCGGTACTGGGACCAGCACCTGTGGGCAATGACCACCAATGGCACCAGGATCAGCACCGGGATCGGCACTGGGACCAGGACCAGCACCTGCGGGCAACGACCACCACCGGCACCAGTACCAGCACCGGGACCAGGACCACGAGAGGCCACCAGGACCGGCACCAGCACCAGCCCTGGCACCACGAGAGGCCACCAGGACCAGGAGCTGAGCAGAGCTTTGCCAGAGCCAGGAGAGCACCAGGAGGGAAGGTGGTGGAGATGCCACCAGTATGGTGCTGGTGCAGAACCAGCACCAGGAGCTGAGCTCTGGGGGAGCTGGGAGAGCACCAGGAGGGAAGGTGGTGGAGATGATGGATGTACTGGGAAAGAACTGGGAATGCCAGCACTGGGAATGGGGAGGAGCTGGGAATGGGGTGACTGGGAACGGGGGGGACACACTGGGAAGGGGGAGGAGCTGGGAATGGGGTCACTGGGAGTGGAGAGACAGACTGGGAACGGGAGGGACACACTGGGAACGGGGTGGAAACACTGGAATGGGACGGAAACACTGGAATGGGACGGACACACTGGGAATGGGAAGGAGCTGGGAACGGGGTCACTGGGAGCAGGGAGTGTGCACTGGGAATGGGTAGGATGTCCGGAGCAGGGGGTGCCCCGGAACGGGACAGACAGACTGGGAATGGGACAGACAGACTGGGAACGGGAGGGACACGGAGGGAACGGGAGGGACACACTGGGAACAGGGTCACTGGGAGCAGGGAGTGTGCACTGGGAATGGGTAGGATGCCGGGAGCAGGGGGTGCCCAGGAACGAGACGGACAGACTGGGACTGGGAGGGACAGACTGGGAATGGGACGGACACACTGGGGACAGGGAATAGCTGGGAATGGGGTCACTGGGAGCAGGGAGGATGCACTGGGAATGGGAAGGATGTCTGGAGCAGGGGGTGCCCCGGAACAGGACGGACACACTGGGACTGGGACAGACACGCTGGGAATGGGACGGACACGCTGGGAATGGGACAGACACGCTGGGAATGGGACAGACACGCTGGGAATGGGACGGACACGCTGGGAATGGGGTCACTGGGAGCAAGGAGTGTGCACTGGGAATAGGTAGGATGCCGGGAGCAGGGGGTGCCCGGGAACGGGAGGGACACACTGGGAATGGGAGGGACACACTGGGAACGGGACGGACACGCTGGGAACGGGAGGGACACACTGGGAATGGGAAGGACACGCTGGGAATGGGACGGACACGCTGGGAATGGGAAGGACACGCTGGGAATGGGACGGACACGCTGGGAACGGGAGGGACACACTGGGAACGGGACGGACACACTGGGAACGGGACGGACACACTGGGAACGGGACGGACACACTGGGAACGGGACGGACACACTGGGAACAGGAAGGAGATGGTAATGGGGTCACTGGGAGCAGGGAGTGTGCACTGGGAATGGGTAGGATGCCGGGAGCAGGGGGTGCCTGGGAATGGGACGGACAGACTGGGAATGGGATGGACACACTGGGAACGGGACGGACACGCTGGGGACAGGGAATAGCTGGGAATGGGGTCACTGGGAGCAGGATGGACACACTGGGAACGGGACAGACACACTGGGAACGGGACAGACACACTGGGAATGGGGTCACTGGGAGCAAGGAGTGTGCACTGGGAATGGGTAGGATGCCGGGAGCAGGGGGTGCCCGGGAACAGGACGGACAGACTGGGAATGGGAGGAACACACTGGGAATGGGACGGACACACTGGGAACGGGGTCACTGGGAGCAGGGAGTGTGCACTGGGAATGGGTAGGATGCCGGGAACGGGACGGACACACTGGGGACGGGACGGACACGCTGGGAACGGGACGGACACACTGGGGACAGGGAATAGCTGGGAATGGGGTCACTGGGATCGGGGAGGCCGCACCGGGACCGGGATGGACACACTGGGAACAGGACGGACACGCTGGGAATGGGGTCACTGGGATCGGGGAGGCCGCACCGGGACCGGGACGGACACACTGGGAATGGGACGGACACGCTGGGAATGGGGTCACTGGGATCGGGGAGGCCGCGCCGGGACCGGGAGCGGGCACGCACCGGGCAGAAGTGTGATCGCTCGGCGATGCCCTGCGCCAGCGCCGCGTCCGAGGCCGCCATGGCCAGGAGCAGCAGCAGCACGTCCCGCGCCCGCTGCCCCCGCGCCCCTTCCTGGGGCACGAAGGGCACGAGCAGGGAGAAGACCAGGAGGTCGGGAGCGGCGCCCGGCGCCCGCGGGAAGAGCAGCTCCAGCGCCCGGGAACGGGACCGACACGGCGGGAATGGGAGGGGCAGAGCGGGAATGGGAGGGGCAGAGCGGGAATGGGAGGGGCAGAGTGGGAATGGGAGGGGCAGAGCGGGAATGGGGTCACTGGGAATGGGAAGGATGCCTGGAGCAGGGGGTGCCTGGGAATGGGACGGACAGACTAGGAATGGAAGGGACACACTGGAAATGGGAGGGAGCTGGGAACGGGACGGACACACTGGGAACGGGACGGACACACTGGGAACGGGGTCACTGGGAGCAAGGAGTGTGCACTGGGAACGGGTAGGATGCCGGGAGCAGGGGGTGCCCGGGAACGAGACGGACAGACTGGGAATGGGAGGGGCAGAGCGGGAACGGGGTCACTGGGAATGGGAAGGATGCCTGGAGCAGGGGGTGCCTGGGAATGGGACGGACACACTGGGGACAGGGAATAGCTGGGAATGGGGTCACTGGGAGCAGGGAGGATGCACTGGGAATGGGAAGGATGTCCGGAGCAGGGGGTGCCCCGGAACGGGACGGACACACTGGGAATGGGACAGACAGACTGGGAATGGGACAGACAGACAGGGAATGGGACGGTCACAATGGGAACGGGACGGACACACTGGGAACGGGACGGACACACTGGGAACGGGACGGACACACTGGGAACGGGGTCACTGGGAGCAGGGAGTGTGCACTGGGAATGGGTAGGATGCCGGGAACGGGACGGACACGCCGGGAACGGGACGGACACACTGGGGACAGGGAATAGCTGGGAATGGGGTCACTGGGAGCAGGACGGACACACTGGGAATGGGACGGACACACTGGGAACGGGAAGGAGCTGGGAACGGGACGGACACACTGGGGACGGGAAGGAGCTGGGAACAGGGTCACTGGGAGCAAGGAGTGTGCACTGGGAATGGGTAGGATGCCGGGAGCAGGGGGTGCCCGGAAACGAGACGGACAGACTGGGAATGGGACAGACACGCTGGGAACGGGACGGACACACTGGGAACAGGACGGACACACTGGGAACGGGACGGACACACTGGGGACAGGGAATAGCTGGGAATGGGGTCACTGGGAGCGAGGAGGACGCACTGGGAACGGGACGGACACACTGGGAATCGGACGGACACACTGGGAATCGGACGGACACACTGGGATCGGGGAGGCCGCGCCGGGACCGGGAGGGGGCACGCACCGGGCAGAAGTGTGATCGCTCGGCGATGCCCTGCGCCAGCGCCGCGTCCGAGGCCGCCATGGCCAGGAGCAGCAGCAGCGCGTCCCGCGCCCGCTGCCCCCGCGCCCCTTCCTGGTGCACGAAGGGCACGAGCAGGGAGAAGACCAGGAGGTCGGGAGCGGCGCCCGGCGCCCGCGGGAAGAGCAGCTCCAGCGCCCGGGAACGGGACCGACACGGCGGGAATGGGAGGGGCAGACTGGGAATGGGAGGGGCAGAGCGGGAATTGGAGGGGCAGAGCGGGAATGGGGTCACTGGGAATGGGAAGGATGCCTGGAGCAGGGGGTGCCTGGGAATGGGACGGACAGACTAGGAATGGAAGGGACACACTGGAAATGGGAGGGAGCTGGGAACGGGACGGACACACTGGGAACGGGACGGACACACTGGGAACGGGACGGACACACTGGGAACGGGGTCACTGGGAGCAAGGAGTGTGCACTGGGAATGGGTAGGATGCCGGGAGCAGGGGGTGCCCGGGAACAGGACGGACAGACTGGGAATGGGACAGACAGACTGGGAATGAGACAGACACACTGGGGACAGGGAAGGAGCTGGGAACGGGACGGACAGGCTGGGAACGGGACGGACAGGCTGGGGACAGGGAATAGCTGGGAATGGGGTCACTGGGAGCGAGGAGGACGCACTGGGAATGGGACGGACAGGCTGGGAACGGAACGGACACACTGGGAACGGGACGGACACACTGGGGACAGGGAATAGCTGGGAATGGGGTCACTGGGAGCGAGGAGGATGCACTGGGAACGGGACAGACACGCTGGGAACGGGACGGACACGCTGGGAACGGGACGGACACGCTGGGAATGGGGTCACTGGGAGCGAGGAGGATGCACTGGGAACGGGACAGACACGCTGGGAACGGGACGGACACGCTGGGAATGGGGTCACTGGGAGCAAGGAGGATGCACTGGGAACGGGACGGACACACTGGGAACGGGACGGACACACTGGGAACGGGGTCACTGGGATCAGGGAGGCCGCACCGGGACCGGGAGCGGGCACGCACCGGGCAGAAGTGTGATCGCTCGGCGATGCCCTGCGCCAGCGCCGCGTCCGAGGCCGCCATGGCCAGGAGCAGCAGCAGCGCGTCCCGCGCCCGCTGCCCCCGCGCCCCTTCCTGGTGCACGAAGGGCACGAGCAGGGAGAAGACCAGGAGGTCGGGAGCGGCGCCCGGCGCCCGCGGGAAGAGCAGCTCCAGCGCCCGGGAACGGGACCGACACGGCGGGAATGGGAGGGGCAGACTGGGAATGGGAGGGGCAGACTGGGAATGGGGTCACTGGGAATGGGAAGGATGCCTGGAGCAGGGGGTGCCTGGGAATGGGACGGACACACTGGGGACAGGGAATAGCTGGGAATGGGGTCACTGGGAGCAGGGAGGATGCACTGGGAATGGGAAGGATGTCCGGAGCACGGGGTGCCCCGGAACGGGACGGACACACTGGGAATGGGACAGACACACTGGGAATGGGACAGACAGACTGGGAATGGGACAGACAGACAGGGAATGGGACGGTCACAATGGGAACGGGACGGACACACTGGGAACGGGGTCACTGGTAGCAGGGAGTGTGCACTGGGAATGGGTAGGATGCCGGGAACGGGACGGACACGCCGGGAACGGGACGGACACACTGGGGACAGGGAATAGCTGGGAATGGGGTCACTGGGAGCAGGACGGACACACTGGGAATGGGACGGACACACTGGGAATGGGACGGACACACTGGGAACGGGAAGGAGCTGGGAACGGGGTCACTGGGAGCAGGGAGTGTGCACTGGGAATGGGTAGGATGCCGGGAGCAGGGGGTGCCTGGGAACGGGACGGACAGACTGGGAATGGGAGGGACAGACTGGGAATGGGAGGGACACGCTGGGAATGGGACGGACACGCTGGGAACGGGACGGACACACTGGGAACGGGACGGACACACTGGGAACGGGGTCACTGGGATCGGGGAGGCCGCGCCGGGACCGGGAGCGGGCACGCACCGGGCAGAAGTGTGATCGCTCGGCGATGCCCTGCGCCAGCGCCGCGTCCGAGGCCGCCATGGCCAGGAGCAGCAGCAGCGCGTCCCGCGCCCGCTGCCCCCGCGCCCCTTCCTGGTGCACGAAGGGCACGAGCAGGGAGAAGACCAGGAGGTCGGGAGCGGCGCCCGGCGCCCGCGGGAAGAGCAGCTCCAGCGCCCGCGGCTCCTTGGCCACCGTCACGCAGAGCTGGTTGAGCAGCAGCACCAGCTCCGTCTCCGCCGCCGGCGCCGCCGCCGCGGGCCCGTCGCAGAGCGCCAGGAGGCGTCGCAGCGGCTCCCGCACCGCGCGCTCGCGCAGCAGCGGCTGCCGAGCCTGTCCCAGCAGCATCTCGAAGAGCTTGAGCTGCTCGGCGCGGCGCTCCGCCGGGAAGTCGCCCCGCGAGTGCCAGCGCAGCAGCCGCGCCAGGACGTCCTCCGAGCACACCAGGTCGAGGATGGGCCCGCGGGAGGCGTCGCCGCGCGGCCGCTCCTCCGCCAGGAGGTTGAGCATCTGCAGGGAGTGGTTGCGGACGCAGCTGAGGTCGTCGGGAGACGGAGGGGAGGAGAGGCGGTCGAGGATGGGGAGCACCTGGAATGAGGAGAGAGAGGTGGTGGGAAAGGAGCCAGGATGGGAAAAGGGAAGAAGAGAGAGGGGTGGTGGGAAAGGATCCAGGATGGGGAGAAGCTGGATGGGGAGAGAGAGAGGTGATGGGAAAGGATCCAGGAAGGGAAAAGGGAAGAAGAGAGAGGGGTGATGGGAAAGGATCCAGGATGGGGAGAAGCTGGATGGGGAGAGAGAGAGGTGATGGGAAAGGATCCAGGATGGGGAGAAGCTGGATGGGGAAGGGAGAGAGGTGATGGGAAAGGATCCAGGATGGGGAGAAGCTGGAATGGGGAAAGGAGAGAGGTGATGGGAAAGGATCCAGGATGGGGAGAAGCTGGAATGGGGAAAGGAGAGAGGTGATGGGAAAGGATCCAGGATGGGGAGAGAGAGAGGTGACGGGAAAGGATCCAGGATGGGGAGAAGCTGGATGGGGAAGGGAGAGAGGTGATGGGAAAGGATCCAGGATGGGGAGAATCTGGATGGGGAGAGAGAGAGGGGTGGTGGGGATGGATCCAGGATGGGGAGAAGCTGGAATGGGGAGAGAGAGAGGGGTGGTGGGGATGGATCCAGGATGGGGAGAAGCTGGAATGGGGAGAGAGAGAGGGGTGGTGGGGATGGATCCAGGATGGGGAGAAGCTGGATGGGGAGAGAGAGAGGTGATGGGAAAGGATCCAGGATGGGGAGAAGCTGGAATGGGGAGAGAGAGAGGTGATGGGAAAGGATCCAGGATGGGGAGAAGCTGGATGGGGAGAGAGAGAGGTGATGGGAAAGGATCCAGGAGGGGGAGAAGCTGGAATGGGGAGAGAGAGAGGTGATGGGAAAGGATCCAGTATGGGGAGAAGCTGGATGGGGAAGGGAGAGAGGTGATGGGAAAGGATCCAGGATGGGGAGAACCTGGATGGGGAGAGAGAGAGGTGATGGGGATGGATCCAGGATGGGAAAAGGGAAGAAGAGAGAGGGGTGATGGGGATGGATCCAGGATGGGGAGAAGCTGGATGGGGAGAGAGAGAGGGGTGGTGGGGATGGATCCAGGATGGGAAAAGGAGGAGAGAGAGGGGGGTAATGGGAAAGGATCCAGGATGGGGAAGGGGAGGAGAGAGGGGAGAGAAGGGAATGGATCCAGGATGGGAAAGGGAAGCAGAGAAAGAGGTGATGGGAATGGGTCCAGGATGGGAAAAGGAGGAGAGAGGGGTGATGGGAAAGGAACCAGGATGGAGAAGGGAGGAGAGAGGGGAGAGAAGGGAATGGATCCAGGATGGAAAAGGGAAGCAGAGAGAAGAGTGATGGGAAAGGATCCAGGATGGGGAGAAGCTGGGAACGGGGAGAGAGAGAGGGGTGGTGGGGATGGATCCAGGATGGAAAAAGTAGGAGAGAGGGGAGAGAAGGGAAAGGATCCAGGATGGGGAAGGGAAGCAGAGAAAGGGGTGATGGGGATGGATCCAGGATGGGGAAAGGGAGGAGAGAGAGGGGTGATGGGAATGGATCCAGGATGGAAAAGGGAAGCAGAGAGGGGTGGTGGGGATGGAGCCAGGATGGGGAAGGGAGGAGAGAGGGGAGAGAAGGGAATGGATCCAGGATGGGAAAACGGAAGAAGAGAGAGGGGTGATGGGAAAGGATCCAGGATGGGGAGAAGCTGGGAATGGGGAGAGAGAGGGGGGTGATGGGAAAGGATCCAGGATGGGGAAGGGGAGGAGAGAGAGGGGAGAAGGGAATGGATCCAGGATGGGGAGAACCTGGAATGGGGAGAGAGAGAGAGAGAGGGGGGTGATGGGAAAGGATCCAGGATGGAGAAGGGAGGAGAGAGGGGAGAGAAGGGAATGGATCCAGGATGGAAAAGGGAAGCAGAGAAAGGGGTGATGGGAATGGATCCAGGGTGGGGAAGGAGAGCAGAGAGAGAAGGGAATGGATCCAGGATGGGGAGAACCTGGGAATGGGGACAGAGAGGTGATGGGAAAGGATCCAGGATGGGAAAAGGGAAGCAGAGAGAGGGGTGATGGGAAAGGATCCAGGATGGGAAAAGGAGGAGAGAGAGGAGAGAAGGGAATGGATCCAGGATGGGGAGAACCTGGAATGGGGAGAGAGGGGGGTGATGGGAAAGGATCCGGGATGGGAAAGGAGAGCAGAGAGAGGAGTGAAGGGAATGGATCCAGGATGGGGAAAGGACAGAGAGAGGTGATGGGAAAGGTTTCAGGATGGGGAGCACCTGGGAATGGGGAAGAGAGAGGGGAGTGAGGGGAATGGATCCAGGATGGGAAGGACCTGGGAAAGGGGAGCAGAGAGGGAAGTGATGGGTGGAAAGGGGACCTGGATCCTGGTCCAGGACCCGGGAAAGGGGAGCAGAGAGGTCACGTGGACCCGGATCCAGGACATCCCGGGGCTGGGATCGGCGCTCACCTGCTCCCAGTGGCTCCGGAACACCATCAGGCAGGTCTCGGGGTCGGCGGGGCCGGGGCCCTGGGGGCTGGCGCGGCGCGGAGCCCTCTGCCCGCTGCCCGCGCGCGGCGCCAGCCGGGACAGCCAACCCATGCGCTCCATCACGGGATCCCGCGGGATCGCCCGGATCCGGCTGCGCCCGGCGGCACTCGGGGCGCCCGCGGGGCTCCTGGCGCCATCCTGGGGTTGGGGGGGAGGGAGAGAGAGAGATGGGGGTGAGAGTCCGACCCGGAATCGCAGCCCTCCAGGAGCAACCGGATCCCGAACCGCAGCCCACCAGGAGCAACCGGGACTCACAGCCCACCAGGAGCAACCGGGACTCACAGCCCACCAGGATCAACCGGGACTCACAGCCCACCAGGATCAACCGGGACTCACAGCCCACCAGGATCAACCGGGACTCACAGCCCACCAGGATCAACCGGGACTCACAGCCCACCAGGATCAACCGGGACTCACAGCCCACCAGGATCAACCGGGACTCACAGCCCACCAGGATCAACCGGGACTCACAGCCCACCAGGATCAACCGGGACTCACAGCCCACCAGGATCAACCGGGACTCACAGCCCACCAGGATCAACCGGGACTCACAGCCCACCAGGATCAACCGGGACTCACAGCCCACCAGGATCAACCGGGACCACAGCCCACCAGGATCAACCGGGACTCACATCCCACCAGGATCAACCGGGACTCACATCCCACCAGGATCAACCGGGACCACAGCCCACCAGGATCAACCGGGACCACAGCCCACCAGGATCAACCGGGACCACATCCCACCAGGATCAACCGGGACCACAGCCCACCAGGATCAACCGGGACCACAGCCCACCAGGATCAACCGGAACCACATCCCACCAGGATCAACCGGAACCACATCCCACCAGGATCAACCGGAACCACAGCCCACCAGGATCAACCGGGATCACAGCCCACCAGGATCAACCGGAACCACATCCCACCAGGAGCAACCGGGATCACAGCCCACCAGGATCAACCGGAACCACATCCCACCAGGATCAACCGGAACCACATCCCACCAGGATCAACCGGAACCACAGCCCACCAGGATCAACCGGAACCACAGCCCACCAGGATCAACCGGAACCACAGCCCACCAGGATCAACCGGAACCACAGCCCACCAGGATCAACCGGAACCACAGCCCACCAGGATCAACCGGAACCACAGCCCACCAGGATCAACCGGAACCACAGCCCACCAGGATCAACCGGAACCACAGCCCACCAGGATCAACCGGAACCACAGCCCACCAGGATCAACCGGAACCACAGCCCACCAGGATCAACCGGAACCACAGCCCACCAGGATCAACCGGAACCACAGCCCACCAGGATCAACCGGAACCACAGCCCACCAGGATCAACCGGAACCACAGCCCACCAGGATCAACCGGAACCACAGCCCACCAGGATCAACCGGAACCACAGCCCACCAGGATCAACCGGAACCACAGCCCACCAGGATCAACCGGAACCACAGCCCACCAGGATCAACCGGAACCACAGCCCACCAGGATCAACCGGAACCACAGCCCACCAGGATCAACCGGAACCACAGCCCACCAGGATCAACCGGAACCACAGCCCACCAGGATCAACCGGAACCACAGCCCACCAGGATCAACCGGAACCACAGCCCACCAGGATCAACCGGAACCACATCCCACCAGGATCAACCGGAACCACATCCCACCAGGATCAACCGGAACCACATCCCACCAGGATCAACCGGAACCACATCCCACCAGGATCAACCGGAACCACATCCCACCAGGATCAACCGGAACCACATCCCACCAGGATCAACCGGAACCACATCCCACCAGGATCAACCGGAACCACATCCCACCAGGATCAACCGGAACCACATCCCACCAGGATCAACCGGAACCACATCCCACCAGGATCAACCGGAACCACATCCCACCAGGATCAACCGGAACCACATCCCACCAGGATCAACCGGAACCACATCCCACCAGGATCAACCGGAACCACATCCCACCAGGATCAACCGGAACCACATCCCACCAGGATCAACCGGAACCACATCCCACCAGGATCAACCGGAACCACATCCCACCAGGATCAACCGGAACCACATCCCACCAGGATCAACCGGAACCACATCCCACCAGGATCAACCGGAACCACATCCCACCAGGATCAACCGGAACCACATCCCACCAGGATCAACCGGAACCACATCCCACCAGGATCAACCGGAACCACATCCCACCAGGATCAACCGGAACCACATCCCACCAGGATCAACCGGAACCACATCCCACCAGGATCAACCGGAACCACATCCCACCAGGATCAACCGGAACCACATCCCACCAGGATCAACCGGAACCACATCCCACCAGGATCAACCGGAACCACATCCCACCAGGATCAACCGGAACCACATCCCACCAGGATCAACCGGAACCACATCCCACCAGGATCAACCGGAACCACATCCCACCAGGATCAACCGGAACCACATCCCACCAGGATCAACCGGAACCACATCCCACCAGGATCAACCGGAACCACATCCCACCAGGATCAACCGGAACCACATCCCACCAGGATCAACCGGAACCACATCCCACCAGGATCAACCGGAACCACATCCCACCAGGATCAACCGGAACCACATCCCACCAGGATCAACCGGAACCACATCCCACCAGGATCAACCGGAACCACATCCCACCAGGATCAACCGGAACCACATCCCACCAGGATCAACCGGAACCACATCCCACCAGGATCAACCGGAACCACATCCCACCAGGATCAACCGGAACCACATCCCACCAGGATCAACCGGAACCACATCCCACCAGGATCAACCGGAACCACATCCCACCAGGATCAACCGGAACCACATCCCACCAGGATCAACCGGAACCACATCCCACCAGGATCAACCGGAACCACATCCCACCAGGATCAACCGGAACCACATCCCACCAGGATCAACCGGAACCACATCCCACCAGGATCAACCGGAACCACATCCCACCAGGATCAACCGGAACCACATCCCACCAGGATCAACCGGAACCACATCCCACCAGGATCAACCGGAACCACATCCCACCAGGATCAACCGGAACCACATCCCACCAGGATCAACCGGAACCACATCCCACCAGGATCAACCGGAACCACATCCCACCAGGATCAACCGGAACCACATCCCACCAGGATCAACCGGAACCACATCCCACCAGGATCAACCGGAACCACATCCCACCAGGATCAACCGGAACCACATCCCACCAGGATCAACCGGAACCACATCCCACCAGGATCAACCGGAACCACATCCCACCAGGATCAACCGGAACCACATCCCACCAGGATCAACCGGAACCACATCCCACCAGGATCAACCGGAACCACATCCCACCAGGATCAACCGGAACCACATCCCACCAGGATCAACCGGAACCACATCCCACCAGGATCAACCGGAACCACATCCCACCAGGATCAACCGGAACCACATCCCACCAGGATCAACCGGAACCACATCCCACCAGGATCAACCGGAACCACATCCCACCAGGATCAACCGGAACCACATCCCACCAGGATCAACCGGAACCACATCCCACCAGGATCAACCGGAACCACATCCCACCAGGATCAACCGGAACCACATCCCACCAGGATCAACCGGAACCACATCCCACCAGGATCAACCGGAACCACATCCCACCAGGATCAACCGGAACCACATCCCACCAGGATCAACCGGAACCACATCCCACCAGGATCAACCGGAACCACATCCCACCAGGATCAACCGGAACCACATCCCACCAGGATCAACCGGAACCACATCCCACCAGGATCAACCGGAACCACATCCCACCAGGATCAACCGGAACCACATCCCACCAGGATCAACCGGAACCACATCCCACCAGGATCAACCGGAACCACATCCCCACCAGGATCAACCGGAACCACATCCCACCAGGATCAACCGGAACCACATCCACCAGGAACTCAACCGGAAACGACACATCCCACCAGGATCAACCGGAACCACATCCCACCAGGATCAACCGGAACCACATCCCACAGATCACCGACCATCCCCCCAGGATCAACCGGAACCACATCCCACCAGGATCAAACCGGAACCACATCCCACCAGGATCAACCGGAACCACATCCCACCCAGGATCAACCGGAACCACATCCCACCAGGATCAACCGGAACCACATCCCACCAGGATCAACCGGAACCACATCCCACCAGGATCAACCGGAACCACATCCCACCAGGATCAACCGGAACCACATCCCACCAGGATCAACCGGAACCACATCCCACCAGGATCAACCGGAACCACATCCCACCAGGATCAACCGGAACCACATCCCACCAGGATCAACCGGAACCACATCCCACCAGGATCAACCGGAACCACATCCCACCAGGATCAACCGGAACCACATCCCACCAGGATCAACCGGAACCACATCCCACCAGGATCAACCGGAACCACATCCCACCAGGATCAACCGGAACCACATCCCACCAGGATCAACCGGAACCACATCCCATCAGGATCAACCGGAACCACATCCCATCAGGATCAACGGAACCACATCCCACCAGGATCAACCGGAACCACATCCCACCAGGATCAACCGGAACCACATCCCACCAGGATCAACCGGAACCACATCCCACCAGGATCAACCGGAACCACATCCCACCAGGATCAACCGGAACCACATCCCATCAGGATCAACCGGAACCACATCCCATCAGGATCAACCGGAACCACATCCCATCAGGATCAACCGGAACCACATCCCATCAGGATCAACCGGAACCACATCCCATCAGGATCAACCGGAACCACATCCCATCAGGATCAACCGGAACCACATCCCATCAGGATCAACCGGAACCACATCCCATCAGGATCAACCGGAACCACATCCCATCAGGATCAACCGGAACCACATCCCATCAGGATCAACCGGAACCACATCCCATCAGGATCAACCGGAACCACATCCCATCAGGGATCTGGAATCACATCCCATCAGGGATCTGGAATCACATCCCATCAGGGATCTGGAATCACATCCCATCAGGATCAACCGGAACCGCAGCCCATCAGGGATCTGGAACCGCAGCCCACCAGGAGCAACTGGAACCGCAGCCCATCAGGGATCTGGAATCACATCCCATCAGGGATCTGGAATCACAGCCCACCAGGATCAACCGGAACCGCAGCCCATCAGGGATCTGGAATCACATCCCATCAGGAGCAACCGGAACCAAAGCCCACCAGGGATCTGGAACCGCAGCCCACCAGGGATCCAGAATCGATTCCCATCAGGAGCAACCGGATCCCGAATCGCAGCCCTTGAGGAGCAACCGGATCCCGAATCGCTGCCCACGTGGATCCGGAACCACAGCCCACCAGAGGCAACCGGAACCACAGCCCACCAGAGGCAACCGGAACCACAGCCCACCAGAGGCAACCGGAATCGATTCCCACCAGGAGCAACCAGATCCCGAATCTCAGCCCTTGAGGAGCAACCGGATCCCGAATCGCTGCCCACGTGGATCCGGAATCACAGCCCATCAGGAGCAACCAGAACCACAGCCCATCAGGGATCTGGAATCACATCCCACCAGGAGCAACCGGAACCACAGCCCATCAGGGATCTGGAATCACATCCCACCAGGAGCAACCGGATCCCAAAACGCAGCCCACGCGGATCTGGAATCACAGCCCACCAGGAGCAACTGGAACCACAGCCCATCAGGGATCTGGAATCACAGCCCACCAGGAGCAACTGGAACCACAGCCCATCAGGATTCCGGAATCGCTTCCCATCAGGGATCCGGAATCGCTTCCCACCAGGAGCAACCGGATCCCGAATTGCTGCCCAGGCAGATCCGGAATCACAGCTCATCAGGAGCAACCAAACCCGGAATGACATCCCACCAGGGATCAGGAATCACATCCCACCAGGAGCACCTGGATCCGGAACCACATCCCACCAGGGATCTGGAATCACATCCCAGCAGGAGCAACCGGCTCCTGAATCACAGCCCACAAGGATCAGGAATCAGAGCCCATCAGGAGCAACTGGATCCGGAATCACAGGCCATCATGGATAACTGGATCCAGAATCACAGCCCACCAGGGATCCAGAATCACAACCCACTGGGAGCAACCGGATCCGGAATCGCAGCCCATGAGGATCTGGAATGACAGCCCATGAGGAGCAACCAAATCCGGAATGACATCCCACCAGGGATCCAGAATGGCATCCCACCAGGAGCTACCGGATCCAGAACCACATCCTGTCAGGGATCCGGAACCGCAGCCCACCAGGAGCAACCGGAACCACAGCCCACCAGGAGCAACCGGAACCACAGCCCACCAGGGATCTGGAATCACAGCCCACCAGGAGCAACCGGAACCACAGCCCAACAGGAATCTGGAATCACATCCCATCAGGAGCAACCGGAACCACAGCCCATCAGGGATCTGGAACCACAGCCCAACAGGGATCCGGAATCACATCCCACCAGGAGCAATCGGATCCAGAACCGCAGCCCGCACCCATCTGGAATCTCATCCCATTGGGAGCAACCAACTCCGGATCCACATCCTGCCACAAGGAACCAGATCCAGGATCCCATCCCAGCACGGATCCAGGATCGCAGCCCAGCACTGGGAATCGGATCCGGAAATGCATCCTGCACAAATCTGGAATCCCATCCCATCACGAGCGGTCAGATCCGGACTCAGATCCGGCACAGATCTGGAATTGCCTCCCACCTCAGGCAACCAGAGCCGGAATCACCTCCCACCACAAGCAACTGGATCTGGAATCCCATCCTATCACAGATCCAGAATCGCATCCCAGCGCAGCGCTGGAACCGGATCTGGATTCTCTTCCCACCACACGGTTGGAATTCACAAATCCTTCCCGCTCACCCTCGCCAACTCCATCCCATCCCATCCCCCTCTCCTCCATCCCAATCCCCATCCCATCCCCATCCCCATCCCATCCCCCTCTCCTCCATCCCAATCCCCATCCCATCCCCATCCCCATCCCATCCCCCTCTCCTCCATCCCAATCCCCATCCCATCCCCATCCCCATCCCATCCCCATCCCAATCCCCATCCCATCCCCATCCCCATCCCCCTCTCCTCCATCCCATCCCCATCCCCATCCCATCCCCATCCCAATCCCCCTCTCCTCCATCCCAATCCCCCCCTCCTCCATCCCAATCCCCCCCTCCTCCATCCCAATCCCCCCCTCCTCCATCCCAATCCCCCCCTCCTCCATCCCAATCCCCCTCTCCTCCATCCCAATCCCCCTCTCCTCCATCCCAATCCCCCTCTCCTCCATCCCAATCCCCCTCTCCTCCATCCCAATCCCCCTCTCCTCCATGCCAATTCCCCTCTCCTCCATCCCAATCCCCCTCTCCTCCATCCCAATCCCCCTCTCCTCCATCCCAATCCCCCTCTCCATCCCAATCCCCCTCTCCATCCCAATCCCCCTCTCCATCCCAATCCCCCTCTCCATCCCAATCCCCCTCTCCATCCCAATCCCCATCCCAATCCCATCTCCATCCCCATCCCCATCCCAATCCCCATCCCAATCCCATCTCCATCCCCATCCCATCCCCATCCCCTCCCCATCTCCATCCCAATCCCCCTCTCCATCCCAATCCCCCTCTCCATCCCAATCCCCCTCTCCATCCCAATCCCCATCTCCATCCCAATCCCCATCTCCATCCCAATCCCCCTCTCCATCCCAATCCCCATCTCCATCTCCATCCCAATCCCCCTCTCCATCTCCATCCCAATCCCCCTCTCCATCTCCATCCCAATCCCCCTCTCCATCCCAATCCCCCTCTCCATCCCAATCCCCATCTCCATCCCAATCCCCATCTCCATCCGGATCCTGCCCGGAAAGGCCTCGCGTGCCGAGCCGTATCCGCATGGGAAGCAGAGGCCGGATTCACCGGCGCCACCGGAAGCCAATCCGGAGCCGCCAGCGTTCCGGCCGCGTCACCCACCGGGTCCCCGGAGCCGCTTTGTCCCGGGAGCTGCCGGGGGGTCTCCGAGTCGGCTCCAATCGGAGCCGGAGCCCCGGGAATGGGGAAGCAGAGGGCGAGGGGGCCGGGGCAGAGCGGGAACGGAGGGCGCGGGATCCACACCCAGCGCCGAACTTTGGACCCGGGAGCCCATCCAGCCCGGAAGTGTCGGGAGAGGCCGGAATGAGGAGAACTGGGAGAGCCAGGGATGGCCCATTCCCACCCGGAGCCGCCGGCACCCAGGGGCACCCAGCCTCGGGCACCGGCTCCATCCCAGCCCCATCCCACCAGACGTCCTGCCCCGATCCCACCGGACACCCTGGATCCCAAATCCCATTGGACACAATCCACGTGGATCCCATCGGACGCCACGTGCGTGGATCCCATCAGACAACCTGGATCCCGATCCCATCAGACAACCTGGATCCCGATCCCATCGGACACCACGTCCCGGATCCCATCGGACACCACGTCCCGGATCCCAACGGACACCACGTCCCGGATCCCAACGGATCCCAACGGACACCACGTCCCGGATCCCAACGGATCCCATCGGACACCACGTCCCGGATCCCAACGGATCCCAACGGACACCACGTCCCGGATCCCAACGGATCCCATCGGACACCACGTCCCGGATCCCAACGGATCCCATCGGACACCACGTCCCGGATCCCAACGGATCCCATCGGACACCACGTCCCGGATCCCAACGGATCCCATCGGACACCACGTCCTGGATCCCAACGGATCCCAACGGACCCCACGTCCCGGATCCCAACGGACCCCACGTCCCGGATCCCAACGGACCCCACGTCCCGGATCCCAACGGACCCCACGTCCCGGATCCCAACGGACCCCACGTCCCGGATCCCAACGGACCCCACGTCCCGGATCCCAACGGACCCCACGTCCCGGATCCCAACGGACCCCACGTCCCGGATCCCAACGGACCCCACGTCCCGGATCCCAACGGACCCCACGTCCCGGATCCCATCGGACACCACGTCCCAGATCCCAATGGATCCCACACCCTGGATCCCATCGGACACCACGTCCCGGGTCCCAACGGACACCACGTCCCGGATCCCAACGGATCCCACACCCTGGATCCCATCGGACACCACGTCCCAGATCCCAATGGATCCCACACCCTGGATCCCATCGGACACCACGTCCCGGGTCCCAACGGACACCACGTCCCGGGTCCCAACGGATCCCAACGGACACCACATCCCGGATCCCAACGGATCCCAACGGACACCACATCCCGGATCCCAACGGACACCTCAATCCCATTGGACACCACGCACTTGGATCCCATTGGACACCCCAATCCCAATGCTACCCTCATCCCCGATCCCATTGGACACTGCAGCCTGATCCCATTGGACTTCCTGAATGCCACTGGACACTGCAGCTGAGATCCCGCTCGACACCAAACCCCTGATTCCATTGGACACCAAACCCCGATCCCATTGGACAGCCGAGATCCCATCAGACACCCTGGATCCCAATCCCATCGGAGACCGCAGCCCAGATCCAATCAGACGCTGCATCCTGATCCCATCAGGAGCCGAATCCTGGACCCCATCAGACACCAGATCCCATCAGGAACCGCATCCTGGATCCCATCGGACACCCTGGATCCCATCGGACACCCTGGATCCCATCGGACACCGCACCCCAATCCCTTCAGACATCGCATCCCAGAATCCACTGGACACCGTGATCCCATTGGACACTGCACCCGGATCCCATCGGACACCCGGGATCCCAGATCCCACTGCACGCCGCATCCTGGATCCACTGGGCACCCCGATCCCATCTGACAACGCGATCCTATTGGACGCCCCGATCCAATCGGACTCCGCGTACTGATCCTATCGGAAACCACACCCCGGATCCCAGGGACACCGCACGCCGATCCCGTCAGCCACGCCAGATCCCAGATCCATGGATCCCACCAGGCTCTGCACCCAGATCCCATCAGACACCAAATAGGGATCCCATCGGACACTGCATCCCAGATCCCATCAGGCACCCTGGATCCCAATCCCACTGGACACCACATCCCTGGATCCCATCAAACACCACATCCCTGGATGGAGACTGGGATTGAGACCAGGAACTGGGAACAGCACTGGACTGGGATTTGGGGATTGGGAACAGGAACTGGGACAGGGATGGAGACTGGGATTGAGACCAGGAACTGGGAACAGCACTGGACTGGGATTTGGGATTGGGAACAGGACTGGAGACTGGGATTGAGACCAGGAACTGGGAACAGCACTGGACTGGGATTAGGGATTGGGAACAGGACTGGAGACTGGGATTGAGACCAGGAACTGGGAACAGCACTGGACTGGGATTAGGGATTGGGAACAGGACTGGGACAGGGATGGAGACTGGGATTGAGACCAGGAACTGGGAACAGCACTGGATTGGGATTTGGGGATTGGGAACAGGACTGGGACAGGGATGGAGACTGGGAACTGGGAAAGGCACTGGACTGGGATTAGGGATTGGGAACAGGACTGGAGACTGGGATTGAGACCAGGAACTGGGAACAGCACTGGACTGGGATTGGGGATTGGGAACAGGAACTGGGACAGAGATGGAGACTGGGATTGAGACCAGGAACTGGGAACAGCACTGGACTGGGATTAGGGATTGGGAACAGGACTGGAGACTGGGATTGAGACCAGGAACTGGGAACAGCACTGGACTGAGATTAGGGATTGGGAACAGGACTGGAGACTGGGATTGAGACCAGGAACTGGGAACAGGACTGGAGACTGGGATTGAGACCAGGAACTGGGAACAGCACTGACTGGGATTAGGGATTGGGAACAGGACTGGAGACTGGGATTGAGACCAGGAACTGGGAACAGCACTGGACTGAGATTAGGGATTGGGAACAGGACTGGAGACTGGGATTGAGACCAGGAACTGGGAACAGGACTGGAGACTGGGATTGAGACCAGGAACTGGGAACAGCACTGGACTGGGATTAGGGATTGGGAACAGGACTGGAGACTGGGATTGAGACCAGGAACTGGGAACAGCACTGGACTGGGATTAGGGATTGGGAACAGGACTGGAGACTGGGATTGAGACCAGGAACTGGGAACAGGACTGGAGACTGGGATTGAGACCAGGAACTGGGAACAGCACTGGACTGGGATTAGGGATTGGGAACAGGACTGGGACAGAGATGGAGACTGGGATTGAGACCAGGAACTGGGAACAGCACTGGACTGGGATTAGGGATTGGGAACAGGACTGGAGACTGGGATTGAGACCAGGAACTGGGAACAGCACTGGACTGGGATTAGGGATTGGGAACAGGACTGGAGACTGGGATTGAGACCAGGAACTGGGAACAGCACTGGACTGGGATTGGGACTGGGATTGGACTGGGACCCGTTCCCCCCCCCCCCCCCCCCCTTTACCTGCGCTCAAGGTCGCGGCGGCTCCGGTCCCGTCAGCGCCGGAACCTGCGGGGAGGGGGGGGGTTGGGGGGTGTCAGCCCCGGGCCCGGGACCCCTCGGCTCCCCCCCCCCCCCTCCCCGTTTCCCCCCCCCGGGCCCGGTTCCCCCCCCCCCCCCCCGTTCCTCACCGCCCGCCCCCGCACGGGG
>JAUMJJ010001222.1:0-26281 GCA_033556795.1 Tapera naevia | reverse complement strand
ATGCTATGAGCCATAGGCTTCATTTTCTTATTCACCATTGGAGGCCTAACTGGAATCATCCTAGCAAACTCATCCCTAGACATTGCTCTACACGACACTTACTACGTAGTTGCCCATTTCCACTATGTATTATCAATAGGAGCAGTATTTGCTATCCTAGCAGGTTTCACCCACTGATTTCCATTATTCACCGGATATACCCTCCACCCTACATGAGCTAAAGCACACTTCGGAGTAATATTCACTGGCGTTAACCTAACATTCTTCCCACAACACTTCCTAGGCCTAGCAGGCATGCCACGCCGTTACTCCGACTATCCAGACGCATATACCCTATGAAACACCATGTCATCTATTGGCTCTCTCATCTCATTAACAGCTGTAATTATGCTAATATTTATCATCTGAGAAGCCTTCGCATCAAAACGAAAAGTAATCCAACCAGAACTCCCTACCACTAATATTGAATGAATCCACGGCTGCCCTCCACCACACCATACCTTTGAAGAACCAGCCTTTGTCCAAGTACAAGAAAGGAAGGAATCGAACCCTCATATGCTGGTTTCAAGCCAACCGCATCAAACCACTCATGCTTCTTTCTTATGAGATATTAGTAAAACTATTACATAGCCTCGTCAAGACTAAATTGTAGATGAAACCTCTACATATCTCAAATGGCTAACCCATCTCAATTCGGATTTCAAGACGCCTCCTCCCCAATCATAGAAGAACTTGTCGAATTCCACGACCATGCCCTAATAGTAGCCCTAGCAATCTGCACTCTCGTCCTCTACTTATTAACACTTATACTATTAGAAAAACTTTCCTCAAACACTGTAGATGCACAAGAAATTGAACTCATCTGGACAATCCTACCAGCAATCGTCCTTATCCTACTAGCCCTACCATCTTTACAAATTTTATATATAATAGACGAAGTGGATGAACCAGACTTAACCCTAAAAGCCATTGGCCACCAATGATATTGATCCTACGAATACACAGACTTTAAAGACCTAACATTCGACTCATACATAATCCCCACAACAGACCTTTTACCAGGACACTTCCGACTACTAGAAGTAGACCATCGAGTTGTAATTCCAACAGAATCCCACGTGCGTGTCATCATCACCGCAGGGGATGTCCTACACTCCTGAGCAGTTCCCACCCTAGGAGTTAAAACAGACGCAATCCCAGGACGACTAAACCAAACATCATTTATCACTACCCGGCCCGGAATCTTCTACGGCCAATGCTCCGAAATTTGTGGCGCAAACCACAGCTACATACCCATCGTAGTAGAATCCACTCCACTCACCCACTTCGAAAACTGATCCTCACTCCTTTCATCCTAATCATTAAGAAGCTATGCAAACAGCACTAGCCTTTTAAGCTAGAGACAGAGGAACACATACCCCTCCTTAATGACATGCCACAACTAAATCCAAACCCATGATTATCCATTATATTATTAACATGACTTACTTTCACACTAACTATTCAACCAAAACTTTTATCCTTCACCCAAACTAACCCCCCAATCAACAAACCAACCATACTTAATAAAACCACCTCATGAGCCTGACCATGACTTTAAGCTTCTTCGACCAATTTATAAGCCCATCCCTCCTAGGAATCCCACTAATCCTTATCTCAATATTATTCCCTGTGCTACTTATCCCAGCCCAAGGTAACCGATGAATTACAAACCGACTCTCTACCCTCCAATCCTGAGTTATCCACTTAATCACAAAACAACTAATAATTCCCCTAGACAAAAAAGGACACAAATGAGCCCTAATTTTAACCTCCCTTATACTATTACTACTTACAATTAACCTACTAGGCCTACTCCCATATACATTCACCCCCACCACCCAACTATCAATAAACATAGCCCTCGCCCTTCCTTTATGACTAGCTACCCTACTCACAGGCCTACGAAACCAACCCTCAATCTCCTTAGGCCACCTTCTCCCAGAAGGAACACCCACCCCCCTAATCCCCGCCCTAATTATAATCGAAACCATCAGTCTCCTTATTCGCCCCCTAGCCTTAGGAGTCCGACTCACAGCAAACCTCACCGCCGGCCATTTACTCATTCAACTCATCTCAACAGCAGCTGTAGTCCTTCTCCCCATTCTTCCAGCAGTATCTATACTGACTACTACCATCCTACTCCTCCTAACAATCCTAGAAATTGCAGTAGCCATAATTCAAGCTTACGTCTTTGTCCTCCTACTAACCTTATACTTACAAGAAAACATCTAATGGCCCACCAAGCACACTCATATCACATAGTAGACCCTAGCCCATGGCCCATCTCCGGAGCAGCAGCTGCTCTACTAACAACATCAGGCCTTGTCATATGATTTCACCAAAACTCCATACAACTTCTCAGCCTAGGATTATTCTCCATAATTCTTGTTATAATCCAATGATGACGAGATATTATTCGTGAGAGTACCTTCCAAGGACATCACACTCTCCCGGTCCAAAAAGGACTACGATACGGAATAATCCTATTCATTACATCCGAAGCATTCTTCTTTCTTGGATTCTTCTGAGCCTTTTTCCACTCTAGCTTAGTACCAACGCCAGAACTAGGCGGCCAATGACCCCCAGCAGGAATCAAACCACTAAACC
Source organism: Tapera naevia (assembly GCA_033556795.1). Classification (NCBI taxonomy): domain Eukaryota; kingdom Metazoa; phylum Chordata; class Aves; order Cuculiformes; family Neomorphidae; genus Tapera; species Tapera naevia. The sequence goes on along the minus strand of JAUMJJ010001222.1, from coordinate 23,632 downwards.
CCATAGAAGTGCCCTTACTAAATACAGCCATTCTACTGGCTTCAGGAGTAACCGTAACATGAGCACACCATAGCATTACAGAAGGCAACCGAAAACAAGCAATCCATGCATTAACCCTAACAATCCTCCTAGGGTTCTACTTCACAGCCCTCCAAGGAATAGAATATTATGAAGCACCATTCTCAATCGCCGACGGAGTTTACGGTTCAACCTTTTTTGTCGCCACCGGATTTCACGGCCTCCACGTACTCATCGGATCATCTTTCCTCACTATCTGCCTACTACGACTAATCATATTCCACTTTACACCAAATCACCACTTCGGATTTGAAGCCGCTGCCTGATACTGACACTTCGTAGACGTCATCTGATTATTCCTCTACATAACAATCTACTGATGAGGATCCTGCTCTTCTAGTATAATTATTATAATTGACTTCCAATCTATAGAATCTGGTTCAACCCCAGAGAAGAGCAATTAACATAATCACATTTATATTCACCCTCTCCCTAACCCTAAGCATTATTTTAACCACACTAAACTTCTGAATTACTCAAATTAATCCAGATTCAGAAAAATTATCCCCATACGAATGTGGTTTTGACCCTCTTGGCTCCGCACGTCTCCCCTTCTCTATCCGATTCTTTCTAGTAGCAATTCTATTCCTACTATTCGACCTAGAAATCGCACTACTACTACCCCTACCATGAGCCACCCAGCTCCAATCCCCTATCACTACCATAACCTGAACATCCACTATTATCCTATTACTCACCCTAGGACTTATTTATGAATGAACACAAGGTGGCCTAGAATGAGCAGAATAAACAAAAAAAGAAAGTTAGTCTAAACACGACAGTTGATTTCGGCTCAACAGATCATAGCTAAGCCCTATGACTTTCTTAATGTCACTCATACACTTAAGTTTCTACTCTACCTTCACCCTGAGCAGCCTAGGACTCGCTTTCCACCGCACTCACCTAATCTCAGCCCTACTATGCCTAGAAAGCATGATACTCTCCATATACGTGGCCCTAACTGTCTGACCAGTCGAAAACCAAACACCCTCTCACACTCTAATGCCAATCCTAATATTAGCATTTTCGGCTTGCGAAGCAGGTACAGGCCTGGCAATATTAGTAGCATCCACACGAACTCATGGCTCAGATCACCTCCATAACCTAAATCTCCTACAATGCTAAAAATTATCCTACCAACAATTATACTTCTCCCAACAGCCCTACTCTCCACCCAAAAAGCCCTATGAACTAACATCACCCTACACAGCCTAATAATCGCCACCATCAGCCTACACTGACTATCCCCCACATATTTCCCACACAAAACTCTAACCCAATGAACAGGTATTGACCAAATCTCATCCCCCCTCCTTACCCTATCATGCTGATTGCTTCCCCTAATAATTATAGCAAGCCAAAACCATCTACACCACGAACCCTTAACACGCAAACGAATCTTTGCAGCCACCCTAATCATAATTCAACCATTTATTATTCTAGCCTTCTCAACCACAGAACTTATAATATTTTATATTACATTTGAAGCAACCCTCATTCCAACCCTAATCCTCATTACCCGATGGGGCAACCAACCCGAACGCCTAAGTGCTGGCATCTACCTCCTATTTTATACCCTAATTAGCTCCCTCCCACTATTAGTAACAATCCTACACCTTCACACACAAACAGGGACTCTTCACTTAACAATACTAAACTTAACCAACCTCTCACTCCCAAAATCATGAACCACTATCCTCTCAGGAATTGCACTACTAATAGCATTTATAGTAAAAGCCCCACTATACGGCCTACACTTATGACTACCAAAAGCACATGTAGAAGCCCCAATTGCAGGCTCCATGCTTCTAGCAGCACTACTTCTAAAGCTCGGAGGATATGGCATTATACGGATTACTATCCTAATAAACCCCACATTAAACTCACTACAATACCCATTCCTTGCTTTATCTTTATGAGGAGCACTCATAACCAGCTCAATCTGCCTACGCCAAACTGACTTAAAAGCACTCATCGCCTACTCATCTGTCAGCCACATAGGCCTAGTTATCGCTGCAAGCCTAATCCAAACTAACTGATCCTTCTCAGGCGCAATAATCCTCATAATCTCCCACGGCCTCACCTCCTCAATACTATTCTGTCTGGCCAACACAAACTATGAACGTACCCATAGCCGAATCTTATTATTAACACGCAGCCTACAGCCACTCCTACCACTAACAGCAACCTGATGACTACTAGCCAATCTATCAAACATAGCCCTGCCACCAACAACAAATTTAATAGCTGAACTCACCATCATAATTGCCCTATTCAACTGATCAATACTTACAATCATCCTAACTGGACTCGCAACACTACTTACCGCAGCATACACCCTATTTATACTACTGACTACCCAACGAGGAATTTTACCAACCAACATCACATCTATTCAGAACTTTACCACACGTGAACACCTCCTAATAACCCTACACATCATACCTATACTCCTCTTAATCCTTAAACCAGAACTTATCTCAGGAGCCTTCCTATGCAAGTATAGTTTAAACCAAACATTAGACTGTGATTCTAAAAATAGAAGTTAAAACCTTCTTACCTGCCGAGGGGAGGTTCAACCAACAGGAACTGCTAATTCCTGTATCTGAGTCTAAAATCTCAGCCCCCTTACTTTTAAAGGATAACAGTAATCCGCTGGTCTTAGGAACCACTAATCTTGGTGCAAATCCAAGTAAAAGTAGTGGAAACCATCCTAATTATTAACACCTCTATACTTCTCACACTAGCATTAATCCTAATCCCCACACTACTAACCCTATTAACAAAAAATTACAAGAACTCCCCCAGCTCAATTACCAAAACCGTCAAAACTGCCTTTCTCACCAGCCTAATCCCCACCACACTATTCCTATACTCTGGCATAGACAGCATTATCTCCATCTGAGAATGAAAATTCATTATAAACTTTAAAATCCCAATAAACCTTAAAATTGACCAATACTCAATAATATTTTTTCCCATTGCACTATTTGTAACATGATCTATTCTACAATTCGCCTCCTGATATATAGCTACAGAACCATACATTACAAAATTCTTCTCATACTTACTAATATTCCTAACTGCAATATTAACACTAACAATCGCCAACAACCTATTTTTACTTTTCATCGGATGAGAGGGGGTAGGAATTATATCATTTCTCCTAATCGGATGATGGCAAGGCCGAGCAGAAGCCAATACAGCTGCTCTACAAGCTATCCTATATAACCGAATCGGAGATATCGGACTCATCCTAAGTATAGCCTGACTCGCATGCACCATAAACTCATGAGATATCCAACAAACCATGCCCAACCATACCCAAACCCCAACACTCCCATTACTAGGCCTCATCCTAGCCGCAACCGGAAAGTCAGCTCAATTTGGCCTACATCCATGACTACCAGCTGCCATAGAAGGCCCAACCCCAGTTTCCGCCCTACTCCACTCAAGTACTATAGTTGTAGCAGGAATCTTCCTCCTAATCCGAATACACCCTATACTCTCCAACAACCAAACCGCCCTAACCCTATGCTTATGTCTAGGAGCACTATCCACACTATTTGCCGCTACCTGTGCTCTAACACAAAACGACATCAAAAAAATTATTGCCTTCTCAACATCTAGCCAACTAGGACTAATAATAGTAACAATTGGACTAAACCTTCCACAGCTAGCCTTTCTACACATTTCAACCCACGCCTTCTTCAAAGCCATACTCTTCCTGTGCTCTGGATCAATTATCCACAACCTCAGTGGTGAACAAGACATCCGAAAAATAGGCGGCCTTCAAAAAATACTTCCAACAACCACCTCCTGCCTAACTATCGGAAACCTAGCCTTAATAGGAACTCCATTCTTAGCCGGATTCTACTCAAAAGATCTCATCATTGAAAGCCTAAACACATCACACCTTAATACCTGAGCACTACTCCTAACACTACTCGCCACAACATTCACCGCAACATATAGCCTACGAATAACTATTTTAGTACAAACAGGATTCCCCCGCATCCCATCAACTACCCCAATAAACGAAAACGACCCAGCAATTATTAACCCAATCACTCGACTTGCACTAGGCAGCATCCTAGCTGGCCTACTTATCACAACTTACTTCCCACCTACGAGCACCCCTCCAATAACCATACCTACATACATAAAAATTGCCGCTATACTTCTAACGATCCTAGGAACCATTCTAGCCCTCGAACTATCAAACATAACTCACGCCCTATCAAAGCCCAAACAAAACATGGCAATAAACTTCTCATCTACATTAGGCTACTTCAACCCATTACTCCACCGCCTAACCTCTACAAACCTCCTAAACACAGGACAAAAACTATCCTCCCACCTAGCCGACCTATCCTGGTACAAAAAAATAGGCCCAGAAGGACTTGCCACCCTACAAGTCATAACAACCAAAACCTCAACCAACCTACACACAGGCCTCATCAAAGCCTATTTAAGCTCATTTGCCCTATCAATCCTAATCCTCTTACTAATATACAGAACCAACACCCTAATGGCCCCAAACATACGAAAACATCACCCCCTACTAAAAATAATTAACAACTCCCTAATTGACCTCCCAACACCCTCAAATATCTCCGCCTGATGAAATTTCGGCTCTCTTCTAGGTATCTGCCTAGCAACCCAAATCCTTACAGGATTAATGCTAGCCATACACTATACCGCAGACACAACCCTAGCATTCTCCTCCGTAGCCCACATGTGCCGAGACGTCCAATATGGTTGACTACTCCGCAACCTACATGCAAATGGAGCATCAGCATTTTTCATCTGCATTTACCTTCACATCGGACGAGGCTTCTACTACGGCTCCTATCTATTCAAGGAAACCTGAAACACAGGAGTTATCCTCCTCTTAACCTTAATAGCAACCGCCTTCGTAGGATATGTTCTCCCATGGGGACAAATATCGTTTTGAGGCGCAACCGTCATCACTAACCTATTCTCAGCCATCCCATACATCGGACAGACCCTAGTAGAATGAGCTTGAGGAGGCTTCTCAGTAGACAACCCGACACTAACCCGATTTTTTGCCCTACATTTTATTCTTCCATTCATAATTGCAGGTCTCACACTAATCCACCTCACCTTCCTCCACGAAACTGGTTCAAACAACCCACTAGGACTAGCATCAGATTCAGACAAAATCCCATTCCACCCCTACTTCTCCCTAAAAGATATCCTGGGATTCATCACAATACTACTCTTCCTGACAACCCTAGCCCTCTTCTCACCAACACTACTAAGCGACCCAGAAAACTTTACCCCCGCAAACCCACTCATCACACCCCCTCATATTAAACCAGAATGATACTTCCTATTTGCATACGCTATCCTACGCTCAATCCCAAACAAACTTGGAGGAGTCCTTGCACTCGCTGCATCTGTCCTAGTACTATTTCTAGCCCCACTCCTACATAAATCTAAACAACGCACAATAACATTTCGCCCTCTATCCCAAGTATTATTCTGAATTTTAGTCACCAATCTAATCATCCTAACATGAGTAGGCAGCCAACCAGTAGAACACCCATTCATTATCATCGGCCAACTAGCATCCCTCACCTACTTCTCTATTATTCTAATCCTCTTTCCAATCACTGCCACCCTAGAAAACAAGTTACTGAACTACTAAAATACTCTAATAGTTTATCAAAAACATTGGTCTTGTAAGCCAAAGAATGAAGATCCCACCTCTTCTTAGAGTTTTTCTTCCTCCGGGCCCCCCCCCTCCCCCCCCGGAGGATTTTTTGCCGGGATCTATGTACTCTAGCATACTATTCTCGTACCACATTATACATTATATCCATGTCCTAAATACATTAATATACACCTGGACACAAATCGCATTTTTCACATCCTACTTTCAAGCGCTATCCGCGTGTAACTTATTAACGGAATTTACACTCTGCCCGTACTAAAACCATGACATGCCATTCTATACATTAACGGACTTTCCCTGGACACGAGGCCTCCCGGAGGGAATGACCTTAATGGTAGCAGGACTATTCCGACGAAACTTTGTTCCGGTACAGCTTTCTAAAGTACCCGATGGATTTATTGATCGTTCACAGCACGAGAAATCCGCAACGCCTTGCACGAAGTACCTCCTCATACTAGCTTCAAGCCCATTCTTTCCACCATACACCACTGACACTACTTGCTCTTTTGCGCCTCGGGTTCCTATTTCAGGGTCATCAATTGGTAGTTGGATATATATTGGTTTTCACAGATGCAACCGAGCTCTGTCAGGGGCACTTTGCCTCGTAATCCCGACATCTTTCTGCCTTTTGTCTACTGGTTCCCTCTCTTCCCTTCGGGAGCCTTCACAGGTTGCCCATGGTAGTTAGAGCAGGAGCTTACAATCTATTTACCTGGGCTACAATGGCCCACGGGCCTTTTTATCACTTTCAGAGAATCACTCAATGAGACGGTCGACGTATCCGGGGAATCATCTCAACACTGATGCACTTTAGATAGCCCTCACATACTTGATCCGACTAGCTTAACTCCCGTGTGGCAGGATAATGCATGCATAGGGTATATGATTTTTCGATTTTCGCCCCCCCGGGCGATTTTAACAACACTAGGAATTTCCGACTAAACCATAATTTTCCACCCATCACAATTTTTATCATCACATTTCACATTTTCCCACTCTAGACAAACTACATTAATAAACAAATTCGTTACTTAACAAAAATTTTTTTACATCATACATCACAAAACATCATCAAACAATCCAGTAAAAATTCATTAAATAAACAAACACTTACATTTGTCACCATCACAAACATAATACATCAAAACATACCTCAGAAAAAAAGGAATTAAACCTTTATCACCAACTCCCAAAGCTGGTATTCTAAATTAAACTATTTTCTGATAACCCCACTAAACTGCCCGAATAGCCCCACGCGACAACCCCCGCACAACCTCCAAAACTACGAACAACGTCAACAACAAACCTCACCCCGCCACCAAGAACATCCCAAACCCCAAAGAATAAAACATTGCCACACCACTAAAATCCAACCGCACCAAAAACATACCTCCATTATCAACAGTAACTAACCCAACCTTTCAACACTCAACCACACCTCCTACAACCACACCAACAACAACAACCAAAAATAACCCAACCCCATACCCCACTACTCCCCAATCCCCCCAAGCCTCTGGAAACGGCTCCGCTGCCAAAGAAACAGAGTATACAAACACCACTAACATTCCCCCTAAATACACCATAAAAAGCACTAAAGACACAAACGAAACTCCCAAACTCAACAACCACCCACATCCTATCACAGATGCCAACACCAAACCAACCACCCCATAATATGGCGAAGGATTAGACGCAACCGCCAACCCACCCAACACAAAACCTACACCCAAGAAAAAAACAAAATAAGTCATAATAATTCCTGCTTGGCCTCTCTCCAAGATCTATGGCCTGAAAAACCATCGTTGTAAACTTCAACTACAAGAACACCCTACAAACAAACCATACATCATCATTATATTGTAAACATCATCTTTTATTACTTATCTTATACACATTTTTTCACTTTTTACACTCCACCGCCGCTGGAGTTACATTAAAATAATTCCACCACTTTGTACACCACATCACTTATTATTTACATATTTATTATATATATTTTTACCAAATATTAAAAAACCCACCTACAACAAAACAAACAACAAACAACAAACAACAAACAACAAACAACAAACAACAAACAACAAACAACAAACAACAAACAACAAACAACAAACAACAAACAACAAACAACAAACAACACAAGCCCCTTTCACGTCCTCGTAGCTTAAATAAAAGCATAGCACTGAAGATGCTAAGATGGTTAGCCCTACCTCCCCGAGGACAAAAGACTTAGTCCTAACCTTACCGTTAGTTCTTGCTAGATATATACATGCAAGTATCCGCATTCCAGTGTAAATGCCCTTAGCCTTCTTGTCAAGATAAAAGGAGCAGGTATCAGGCACACCCCATATCAAAGTAGCCCAAGACGCCTTGCTTAGCCACACCCCCACGGGCATTCAGCAGTAATTAACATTAAGCAATAAGTGTAAGCTTGACTTAGTTATAGCAACCAGAGTTGGTAAATCTTGTGCCAGCCACCGCGGTCATACAAGAGACTCAAATTAACGGTAATACGGCGTAAAGAGTGGTACATGCAGTATCTTGACATTTAAGATCAAAATGTAACCAAGCTGTCATAAGCTCAGATTACAACTAAAGCCGCCCTAAAAGAGATCTTAAATCCTTAGACAAACTAGATCCACGAAAGCCAGGACCCAAACTGGGATTAGATACCCCACTATGCCTGGCCCTAAATCTTGATATCTTCCCATATACAAAGATATCCGCCTGAGAATTACGAGCACAAACGCTTAAAACTCTAAGGACTTGGCGGTGTCCCAAACCCACCTAGAGGAGCCTGTTCTATAATCGATAACCCACGATTTACCCAACCGACTCTAGCCCTAAGCCAGCCTACATACCGCCGTCGCCAGCTCACCTTTTTGAAAGAACAACAGTGGGCACAATAACCATACTTCGCTAACAAGACAGGTCAAGGTATAGCTTATGAGTCGGGAGCAATGGGCTACATTTCCTAACACTAGGAAACACGGAAGGGAGTGTGAAACCATTCCCGGAAGGCGGATTTAGCAGTAAATAGGGACAATGAGAGCCCCATTTAAATTGGCCCTGGGACACGTACATACCGCCCGTCACCCTCGTCACAACCACATTCCCTTAATAAATTAATACTACATTACTAGGTAAAGATGAGGTAAGTCGTAACAAGGTAAGTGTACCGGAAGGTGTACTTAGCATACCAAGGCGTAGCTACAACACCAAAGCATTCAGCTTACACCTGAAAGATATCTGCCATCACCCAGATCGCCTTGAAGCCAAACTCTAGCCCAACCCTTCATATCTAATTAACCAAAAAACTAACTTCATCACTTAACTAAAACATTCAATAAACCTAGTATAGGCGATAGAAAAGGACATCATCCGGAGCGATAGAGCCCCTGTACCGCAAGGGAAAGATGAAATAATAATGAAAACCTAAGCATATAATAGCAAAGACAAAATCTTGTACCTTTTGCATCATGATTTAGCCAGAACCACCAAGCAAAACGGATTTAAGCTTGCCCCCCCGAAACCCAAGCGAGCTACTCACGAGCAGCTATACATGAGCGAACCCGTCTCTGTCGCAAAAGAGTGGGATGACTCGTTAGTAGAGGTGAAAAGCCAACCGAGCTGGGTGATAGCTGGTTGCCTGTGAAACGAATTTAAGTTCTCTCTAGACCTCCCTCTAAGGAAACCTAACCAAACCCCCATGTAGAAGGTCAAGAGTAATTTAAAGGGGGTACAGCCCCTTTAAAAAAGAAAACAATCTCCCCTAGCGGATAAACACCACACCCACATCCTTACTGTAGGCCTTTAAGCAGCCATCATTAAAGAATGCGTCAAAGCTCGCCTCTTAAAAATACTAAAACAACATGACTCCCTTACCACTAACAGGCTAACCTATCCCTATAGAAGAACTTATGCTAAAATAAGTAACTTGGAACATTTCCCTCCCTAGCGCAAGCTTACATCATTTAATTATTAACAGACCATAATTAATACCTCAATTCTAACAAGACAAAATATTAAACATACTGTTAACCCAACCCAGGTGCGCATATTAGAAAGATTAAAATCTACAAAAGGAACTCGGCAAACCCAAGACCCGACTGTTTACCAAAAACATAGCCTTTAGCCAACCAAGTATTAAAGGTGATGCCTGCCCAGTGACAGAACGTTTAACGGCCGCGGTATCCTAACCGTGCGAAGGTAGCGCAATCAATTGTCTCATAAATCGGGACTTGTATGAATGGCTAAACGAGGTCTTAACTGTCTCCTGTAGATAATCAGTGAAATTGATCTTCCTGTGCAAAAGCAGGAATGAACCCATAAGACGAGAAGACCCTGTGGAACTTAAAAATCAATGGCCATCACCAACACTAACCAAGCCTACTAGGCCTACAACTTACTAGACAATGGCTCATATTTTTTGGTTGGGGCGACCTTGGAGAAAAACAAATCCTCCAAAAATAAGACCACAACTCTTAACTAAGAGTGACATCTCAATGTGCTAATAGTAATCAGACCCAGTACAACTGAGTAATGAACCAAGCTACCCCAGGGATAACAGCGCAATCTCCTTCAAGAGCCCATATCGACAAGGAGGTTTACGACCTCGATGTTGGATCAGGACATCCTAATGGTGCAGCCGCTATTAAGGGTTCGTTTGTTCAACGATTAACAGTCCTACGTGATCTGAGTTCAGACCGGAGCAATCCAGGTCGGTTTCTATCTATGACTAGGCCTTCCCTAGTACGAAAGGACCGGGAAAGCAGGGCCAATATTACCCAACACGCCCTCCCTCAAGTAGTGAACTCAACTAAACTACTATAATGGATATTAACATATAACCAATGCCCTAGAAAAGGGCCGCTAGCGTGGCAGAGCTTGGTAAATGCAAAAGGCTTAAGCCCTTTACCCAGAGGTTCAAGTCCTCTCCCTAGCTTTCATCAACTATGTCAAAACCCTCTACCCTTACCCTCCTCTTTATATCACTGTCCTATGCTATCCCAATTTTACTTGCTGTAGCCTTCCTAACCCTAGTAGAACGAAAAATCCTAAGCTACATACAATCCCGAAAAGGCCCAAACGTTGTAGGCCCATTTGGTTTACTACAACCTGTAGCAGATGGTGTAAAACTATTTATTAAAGAACCAATCCGACCATCTACTTCATCTCCATTCTTATTTATCGTAACCCCAATACTAGCACTACTATTGGCAATCACAATCTGAATCCCCCTCCCACTTCCATTTTCCCTAGCCGACTTGAACCTAGGACTACTATTCCTGTTAGCCATATCAAGCCTAGCCGTATACTCAATCCTATGATCTGGATGAGCCTCCAACTCAAAATATGCCCTAATCGGAGCCCTACGTGCAGTAGCACAAACAATTTCATATGAAGTTACACTAGCTATCATCCTGCTCTCCGTAATTATATTAAGCGGAAACTACTCCCTAAATACCCTCATTACCACCCAAGAACCACTTTACCTTATCTTCTCTTCCTGACCCCTTGCAATGATATGGTATATTTCAACCCTAGCCGAAACAAACCGTGCCCCATTCGACCTCACAGAAGGAGAGTCAGAACTAGTCTCCGGATTTAATGTCGAATACGCTGCAGGTCCTTTCGCTCTTTTCTTCCTAGCCGAATACGCAAACATTATACTAATAAACACACTAACCACCATTCTATTCCTCAACCCAAGTTCACTAAACCCACCCCTAGAGCTATTCCCTATTATTATAGCTACAAAAATCCTACTACTGTCCTCTGGTTTTCTATGAGTTCGCGCCTCATATCCTCGATTCCGCTACGACCAGCTCATACACCTCCTATGAAAAAATTTCTTACCACTAACACTAGCCCTATGCTTATGACACACCAGCATACCAATCTGTTATGCAGGATTACCCCCATACTCAAGACATGCCCAAGGAAATGTGCCTGAACAAAAGGATCACTATGATAAAGTGAATATAGAGGTACACTAACCCTCTCATTTCCTATCTGAACACCTTAGAAAAGTAGGACTCGAACCTACACAAAAGAGATCAAAGCTCTTCATACTTCCTCTATATTATTTCCTAGTAGAGTCAGCTAACAAAGCTATCGGGCCCATACCCCGAAAATGATGGTTTAACTCCCTCCCCTACTAATGAGCCCATATGCAAAACTAATCTTCACACTAAGTCTTATACTAGGCACAGCCATTACAATCTCAAGCAACCACTGAATTATGGCCTGAACAGGCCTAGAAATCAATACCCTAGCAATTATCCCATTAATCGCCAAATCCCATCACCCACGCGCAATTGAAGCTACAATTAAGTACTTCCTAGTCCAAGCTACTGCATCAGCACTAATCCTATTTACAAGCATTATCAATGCCTACTCAAACGGCCAGTGAGACCTCACTCAACTAAACCACCCAACAGCCTGCATTCTACTTACAACTGCAATCGCAATAAAACTTGGACTAGTACCATTTCACTTTTGATTTCCAGAAGTCATCCAAGGATCATCTATAACCACAGCACTTTTATTATCTACAATCATAAAACTGCCACCACTCACTATTTTATTTATAGTATCCCCATCCCTCCACCCAACACTACTAACCTTCATAGCCATTGCCTCTGCAGCCTTAGGGGGCTGAATAGGCCTAAACCAAACACAAACCCGAAAAATCCTAGCTTTCTCATCTATTTCCCACCTAGGCTGAATAACCATTATTCTAATCTACAGCCCTAAACTCACCATAATCAACTTCTATGTATATTCCTTACTAACCATCCCTATTTTCCTTATCCTTAATACAACTAAGTCCATAAAACTATCCACAATAATAATTTCTTGAACAAAAGCCCCAATCCTGATAGCTACCATAATATTAACCATACTATCCCTTGCAGGACTTCCCCCATTAACAGGATTCCTACCAAAATGATTTATCATCCATAATCTTACAAAACAAGAAATAACAACAACAGCAACAATCATCGCCCTCCTCTCCTTATTAAGCTTATTCTTCTATCTGCGCCTCACATATTACTCAACAATCACACTCCCACCAAACTCTGCCAATCATATAAAACAATGACACACCAATAAGACATCTAATATCCTAATTGCTATCACCACCTCCCTATCCCTCACACTCCTACCTCTATCCCCAATAATTTTAACCATTAACTAGAAACTTAGGATAAACTACAAACCGAAGGCCTTCAAAGCCTTAAACAAGAGCTAAAACCTCTTAGTTTCTGATAAGACCCGCAGGATATTAACCTACACCTTCTGAATGCAACTCAGATACTCTAATTAAGTTAGGGCCTTATACTAGACAGGCGGGCTTCGATCCCACAACATCCTAGTTAACAGCTAGACGCCTAAACCAACAGGCCTCTGTCTACACCCTAAGACTCCGGCACGTCTACAACGTACATCGATGAGCTTGCAACTCAACATGAACTTCACTACAGAGCCGATAAGAAGAGGAATTGAACCTCTGTAAAAAGGTCTACAGCCTAACGCCTCAACACTCAGCCATCTTACCTGTGACCACCACTACCCGATGATTATTCTCAACCAACCACAAAGATATCGGCACCCTATACCTAATCTTCGGTGCCTGAGCAGGTATAATCGGAACCGCCCTAAGCCTGCTTATCCGTGCAGAACTAGGACAGCCCGGAACCTTACTAGGTGACGATCAAATTTACAATGTAATTGTCACCGCACATGCCTTTGTAATAATCTTCTTTATAGTTATGCCAATTATAATCGGAGGCTTTGGAAACTGACTAGTACCCCTCATAATTGGCGCACCCGACATAGCATTCCCCCGCATAAACAATATAAGCTTTTGACTCCTACCACCATCCTTCCTACTTTTACTTGCCTCATCCACAGTAGAAGCAGGAGCAGGAACAGGATGAACAGTATACCCCCCCTTAGCCGGAAACCTTGCCCACGCTGGTGCATCCGTAGATCTGGCCATCTTCTCCCTACACTTAGCAGGAGTGTCATCAATTCTAGGAGCTATCAATTTCATCACAACCGCCATCAACATAAAACCTCCAGCCCTCTCACAATACCAAACCCCATTATTCGTATGATCTGTACTCATTACTGCCGTTCTCCTACTCCTATCACTTCCCGTACTTGCTGCTGGAATCACAATACTATTAACAGATCGAAACCTAAACACTACATTCTTCGACCCCGCTGGCGGAGGAGACCCAGTTCTATACCAACACCTGTTTTGATTCTTTGGACACCCAGAAGTCTACATCCTGATCCTACCCGGCTTCGGAATTATCTCACACGTAGTAGCATACTATGCAGGCAAAAAAGAACCCTTCGGCTACATAGGAATAGTTTGGGCCATATTATCAATCGGATTCCTAGGTTTTATTGTATGAGCGCATCACATATTTACAGTAGGAATAGATGTAGATACCCGAGCATACTTTACATCAGCCACTATAATCATCGCAATCCCAACCGGTATTAAAGTATTCAGCTGACTAGCTACACTGCACGGCGGCACCATCAAATGAGACCCCCCCATGCTATGAGCCATAGGCTTCATTTTCTTATTCACCATTGGAGGCCTAACTGGAATCATCCTAGCAAACTCATCCCTAGACATTGCTCTACACGACACTTACTACGTAGTTGCCCATTTCCACTATGTATTATCAATAGGAGCAGTATTTGCTATCCTAGCAGGTTTCACCCACTGATTTCCATTATTCACCGGATATACCCTCCACCCTACATGAGCTAAAGCACACTTCGGAGTAATATTCACTGGCGTTAACCTAACATTCTTCCCACAACACTTCCTAGGCCTAGCAGGCATGCCACGCCGTTACTCCGACTATCCAGACGCATATACCCTATGAAACACCATGTCATCTATTGGCTCTCTCATCTCATTAACAGCTGTAATTATGCTAATATTTATCATCTGAGAAGCCTTCGCATCAAAACGAAAAGTAATCCAACCAGAACTCCCTACCACTAATATTGAATGAATCCACGGCTGCCCTCCACCACACCATACCTTTGAAGAACCAGCCTTTGTCCAAGTACAAGAAAGGAAGGAATCGAACCCTCATATGCTGGTTTCAAGCCAACCGCATCAAACCACTCATGCTTCTTTCTTATGAGATATTAGTAAAACTATTACATAGCCTCGTCAAGACTAAATTGTAGATGAAACCTCTACATATCTCAAATGGCTAACCCATCTCAATTCGGATTTCAAGACGCCTCCTCCCCAATCATAGAAGAACTTGTCGAATTCCACGACCATGCCCTAATAGTAGCCCTAGCAATCTGCACTCTCGTCCTCTACTTATTAACACTTATACTATTAGAAAAACTTTCCTCAAACACTGTAGATGCACAAGAAATTGAACTCATCTGGACAATCCTACCAGCAATCGTCCTTATCCTACTAGCCCTACCATCTTTACAAATTTTATATATAATAGACGAAGTGGATGAACCAGACTTAACCCTAAAAGCCATTGGCCACCAATGATATTGATCCTACGAATACACAGACTTTAAAGACCTAACATTCGACTCATACATAATCCCCACAACAGACCTTTTACCAGGACACTTCCGACTACTAGAAGTAGACCATCGAGTTGTAATTCCAACAGAATCCCACGTGCGTGTCATCATCACCGCAGGGGATGTCCTACACTCCTGAGCAGTTCCCACCCTAGGAGTTAAAACAGACGCAATCCCAGGACGACTAAACCAAACATCATTTATCACTACCCGGCCCGGAATCTTCTACGGCCAATGCTCCGAAATTTGTGGCGCAAACCACAGCTACATACCCATCGTAGTAGAATCCACTCCACTCACCCACTTCGAAAACTGATCCTCACTCCTTTCATCCTAATCATTAAGAAGCTATGCAAACAGCACTAGCCTTTTAAGCTAGAGACAGAGGAACACATACCCCTCCTTAATGACATGCCACAACTAAATCCAAACCCATGATTATCCATTATATTATTAACATGACTTACTTTCACACTAACTATTCAACCAAAACTTTTATCCTTCACCCAAACTAACCCCCCAATCAACAAACCAACCATACTTAATAAAACCACCTCATGAGCCTGACCATGACTTTAAGCTTCTTCGACCAATTTATAAGCCCATCCCTCCTAGGAATCCCACTAATCCTTATCTCAATATTATTCCCTGTGCTACTTATCCCAGCCCAAGGTAACCGATGAATTACAAACCGACTCTCTACCCTCCAATCCTGAGTTATCCACTTAATCACAAAACAACTAATAATTCCCCTAGACAAAAAAGGACACAAATGAGCCCTAATTTTAACCTCCCTTATACTATTACTACTTACAATTAACCTACTAGGCCTACTCCCATATACATTCACCCCCCACCACCCAACTATCAATAAACATAGCCCTCGCCCTTCCTTTATGACTAGCTACCCTACTCACAGGCCTACGAAACCAACCCTCAATCTCCTTAGGCCACCTTCTCCCAGAAGGAACACCCACCCCCCTAATCCCCGCCCTAATTATAATCGAAACCATCAGTCTCCTTATTCGCCCCCTAGCCTTAGGAGTCCGACTCACAGCAAACCTCACCGCCGGCCATTTACTCATTCAACTCATCTCAACAGCAGCTGTAGTCCTTCTCCCCATTCTTCCAGCAGTATCTATACTGACTACTACCATCCTACTCCTCCTAACAATCCTAGAAATTGCAGTAGCCATAATTCAAGCTTACGTCTTTGTCCTCCTACTAACCTTATACTTACAAGAAAACATCTAATGGCCCACCAAGCACACTCATATCACATAGTAGACCCTAGCCCATGGCCCATCTCCGGAGCAGCAGCTGCTCTACTAACAACATCAGGCCTTGTCATATGATTTCACCAAAACTCCATACAACTTCTCAGCCTAGGATTATTCTCCATAATTCTTGTTATAATCCAATGATGACGAGATATTATTCGTGAGAGTACCTTCCAAGGACATCACACTCTCCCGGTCCAAAAAGGACTACGATACGGAATAATCCTATTCATTACATCCGAAGCATTCTTCTTTCTTGGATTCTTCTGAGCCTTTTTCCACTCTAGCTTAGTACCAACGCCAGAACTAGGCGGCCAATGACCCCCAGCAGGAATCAAACCACTAAACCCCATAGAAGTGCCCTTACTAAATACAGCCATTCTACTGGCTTCAGGAGTAACCGTAACATGAGCACACCATAGCATTACAGAAGGCAACCGAAAACAAGCAATCCATGCATTAACCCTAACAATCCTCCTAGGGTTCTACTTCACAGCCCTCCAAGGAATAGAATATTATGAAGCACCATTCTCAATCGCCGACGGAGTTTACGGTTCAACCTTTTTTGTCGCCACCGGATTTCACGGCCTCCACGTACTCATCGGATCATCTTTCCTCACTATCTGCCTACTACGACTAATCATATTCCACTTTACACCAAATCACCACTTCGGATTTGAAGCCGCTGCCTGATACTGACACTTCGTAGACGTCATCTGATTATTCCTCTACATAACAATCTACTGATGAGGATCCTGCTCTTCTAGTATAATTATTATAATTGACTTCCAATCTATAGAATCTGGTTCAACCCCAGAGAAGAGCAATTAACATAATCACATTTATATTCACCCTCTCCCTAACCCTAAGCATTATTTTAACCACACTAAACTTCTGAATTACTCAAATTAATCCAGATTCAGAAAAATTATCCCCATACGAATGTGGTTTTGACCCTCTTGGCTCCGCACGTCTCCCCTTCTCTATCCGATTCTTTCTAGTAGCAATTCTATTCCTACTATTCGACCTAGAAATCGCACTACTACTACCCCTACCATGAGCCACCCAGCTCCAATCCCCTATCACTACCATAACCTGAACATCCACTATTATCCTATTACTCACCCTAGGACTTATTTATGAATGAACACAAGGTGGCCTAGAATGAGCAGAATAAACAAAAAAAGAAAGTTAGTCTAAACACGACAGTTGATTTCGGCTCAACAGATCATAGCTAAGCCCTATGACTTTCTTAATGTCACTCATACACTTAAGTTTCTACTCTACCTTCACCCTGAGCAGCCTAGGACTCGCTTTCCACCGCACTCACCTAATCTCAGCCCTACTATGCCTAGAAAGCATGATACTCTCCATATACGTGGCCCTAACTGTCTGACCAGTCGAAAACCAAACACCCTCTCACACTCTAATGCCAATCCTAATATTAGCATTTTCGGCTTGCGAAGCAGGTACAGGCCTGGCAATATTAGTAGCATCCACACGAACTCATGGCTCAGATCACCTCCATAACCTAAATCTCCTACAATGCTAAAAATTATCCTACCAACAATTATACTTCTCCCAACAGCCCTACTCTCCACCCAAAAAGCCCTATGAACTAACATCACCCTACACAGCCTAATAATCGCCACCATCAGCCTACACTGACTATCCCCCACATATTTCCCACACAAAACTCTAACCCAATGAACAGGTATTGACCAAATCTCATCCCCCCTCCTTACCCTATCATGCTGATTGCTTCCCCTAATAATTATAGCAAGCCAAAACCATCTACACCACGAACCCTTAACACGCAAACGAATCTTTGCAGCCACCCTAATCATAATTCAACC
Source organism: Tapera naevia (assembly GCA_033556795.1). Taxonomy (NCBI): domain Eukaryota; kingdom Metazoa; phylum Chordata; class Aves; order Cuculiformes; family Neomorphidae; genus Tapera; species Tapera naevia. Next base: position 5,114 of record JAUMJJ010001222.1, on the reverse strand, counting down.
ATTTATTATTCTAGCCTTCTCAACCACAGAACTTATAATATTTTATATTACATTTGAAGCAACCCTCATTCCAACCCTAATCCTCATTACCCGATGGGGCAACCAACCCGAACGCCTAAGTGCTGGCATCTACCTCCTATTTTATACCCTAATTAGCTCCCTCCCACTATTAGTAACAAATCCTACACCTTCACACACAAACAGGGACTCTTCACTTAACAATACTAAACTTAACCAACCTCTCACTCCCAAAATCATGAACCACTATCCTCTCAGGAATTGCACTACTAATAGCATTTATAGTAAAAGCCCCACTATACGGCCTACACTTATGACTACCAAAAGCACATGTAGAAGCCCCAATTGCAGGCTCCATGCTTCTAGCAGCACTACTTCTAAAGCTCGGAGGATATGGCATTATACGGATTACTATCCTAATAAACCCCACATTAAACTCACTACAATACCCATTCCTTGCTTTATCTTTATGAGGAGCACTCATAACCAGCTCAATCTGCCTACGCCAAACTGACTTAAAAGCACTCATCGCCTACTCATCTGTCAGCCACATAGGCCTAGTTATCGCTGCAAGCCTAATCCAAACTAACTGATCCTTCTCAGGCGCAATAATCCTCATAATCTCCCACGGCCTCACCTCCTCAATACTATTCTGTCTGGCCAACACAAACTATGAACGTACCCATAGCCGAATCTTATTATTAACACGCAGCCTACAGCCACTCCTACCACTAACAGCAACCTGATGACTACTAGCCAATCTATCAAACATAGCCCTGCCACCAACAACAAATTTAATAGCTGAACTCACCATCATAATTGCCCTATTCAACTGATCAATACTTACAATCATCCTAACTGGACTCGCAACACTACTTACCGCAGCATACACCCTATTTATACTACTGACTACCCAACGAGGAATTTTACCAACCAACATCACATCTATTCAGAACTTTACCACACGTGAACACCTCCTAATAACCCTACACATCATACCTATACTCCTCTTAATCCTTAAACCAGAACTTATCTCAGGAGCCTTCCTATGCAAGTATAGTTTAAACCAAACATTAGACTGTGATTCTAAAATAGAAGTTAAAACCTTCTTACCTGCCGAGGGGAGGTTCAACCAACAGGAACTGCTAATTCCTGTATCTGAGTCTAAAATCTCAGCCCCCTTACTTTTAAAGGATAACAGTAATCCGCTGGTCTTAGGAACCACTAATCTTGGTGCAAATCCAAGTAAAAGTAGTGGAAACCATCCTAATTATTAACACCTCTATACTTCTCACACTAGCATTAATCCTAATCCCCACACTACTAACCCTATTAACAAAAAATTACAAGAACTCCCCCAGCTCAATTACCAAAACCGTCAAAACTGCCTTTCTCACCAGCCTAATCCCCACCACACTATTCCTATACTCTGGCATAGACAGCATTATCTCCATCTGAGAATGAAAATTCATTATAAACTTTAAAATCCCAATAAACCTTAAAATTGACCAATACTCAATAATATTTTTTCCCATTGCACTATTTGTAACATGATCTATTCTACAATTCGCCTCCTGATATATAGCTACAGAACCATACATTACAAAATTCTTCTCATACTTACTAATATTCCTAACTGCAATATTAACACTAACAATCGCCAACAACCTATTTTTACTTTTCATCGGATGAGAGGGGGTAGGAATTATATCATTTCTCCTAATCGGATGATGCAAGGCCGAGCAGAAGCCAATACAGCTGCTCTACAAGCTATCCTATATAACCGAATCGGAGATATCGGACTCATCCTAAGTATAGCCTGACTCGCATGCACCATAAACTCATGAGATATCCAACAAACCATGCCCAACCATACCCAAACCCCAACACTCCCATTACTAGGCCTCATCCTAGCCGCAACCGGAAAGTCAGCTCAATTGGCCTACATCCATGACTACCAGCTGCCATAGAAGGCCCAACCCCAGTTTCCGCCCTACTCCACTCAAGTACTATAGTTGTAGCAGGAATCTTCCTCCTAATCCGAATACACCCTATACTCTCCAACAACCAAACCGCCCTAACCCTATGCTTATGTCTAGGAGCACTATCCACACTATTTGCCGCTACCTGTGCTCTAACACAAAACGACATCAAAAAATTATTGCCTTCTCAACATCTAGCCAACTAGGACTAATAATAGTAACAATTGGACTAAACCTTCCACAGCTAGCCTTTCTACACATTTCAACCCACGCCTTCTTCAAAGCCATACTCTTCCTGTGCTCTGGATCAATTATCCACAACCTCAGTGGTGAACAAGACATCCGAAAAATAGGCGGCCTTCAAAAAATACTTCCAACAACCACCTCCTGCCTAACTATCGGAAACCTAGCCTTAATAGGAACTCCATTCTTAGCCGGATTCTACTCAAAAGATCTCATCATTGAAAGCCTAAACACATCACACCTTAATACCTGAGCACTACTCCTAACACTACTCGCCACAACATTCACCGCAACATATAGCCTACGAATAACTATTTTAGTACAAACAGGATTCCCCCGCATCCCATCAACTACCCCAATAAACGAAAACGACCCAGCAATTATTAACCCAATCACTCGACTTGCACTAGGCAGCATCCTAGCTGGCCTACTTATCACAACTTACTTCCCACCTACGAGCACCCCTCCAATAACCATACCTACATACATAAAAATTGCCGCTATACTTCTAACGATCCTAGGAACCATTCTAGCCCTCGAACTATCAAACATAACTCACGCCCTATCAAAGCCCAAACAAAACATGGCAATAAACTTCTCATCTACATTAGGCTACTTCAACCCATTACTCCACCGCCTAACCTCTACAAACCTCCTAAACACAGGACAAAAACTATCCTCCCACCTAGCCGACCTATCCTGGTACAAAAAAATAGGCCCAGAAGGACTTGCCACCCTACAAGTCATAACAACCAAAACCTCAACCAACCTACACACAGGCCTCATCAAAGCCTATTTAAGCTCATTTGCCCTATCAATCCTAATCCTCTTACTAATATACAGAACCAACACCCTAATGGCCCCAAACATACGAAAACATCACCCCCTACTAAAAATAATTAACAACTCCCTAATTGACCTCCCAACACCCTCAAATATCTCCGCCTGATGAAATTTCGGCTCTCTTCTAGGTATCTGCCTAGCAACCCAAATCCTTACAGGATTAATGCTAGCCATACACTATACCGCAGACACAACCCTAGCATTCTCCTCCGTAGCCCACATGTGCCGAGACGTCCAATATGGTTGACTACTCCGCAACCTACATGCAAATGGAGCATCAGCATTTTTCATCTGCATTTACCTTCACATCGGACGAGGCTTCTACTACGGCTCCTATCTATTCAAGGAAACCTGAAACACAGGAGTTATCCTCCTCTTAACCTTAATAGCAACCGCCTTCGTAGGATATGTTCTCCCATGGGGACAAATATCGTTTTGAGGCGCAACCGTCATCACTAACCTATTCTCAGCCATCCCATACATCGGACAGACCCTAGTAGAATGAGCTTGAGGAGGCTTCTCAGTAGACAACCCGACACTAACCCGATTTTTTGCCCTACATTTTATTCTTCCATTCATAATTGCAGGTCTCACACTAATCCACCTCACCTTCCTCCACGAAACTGGTTCAAACAACCCACTAGGACTAGCATCAGATTCAGACAAAATCCCATTCCACCCCTACTTCTCCCTAAAAGATATCCTGGGATTCATCACAATACTACTCTTCCTGACAACCCTAGCCCTCTTCTCACCAACACTACTAAGCGACCCAGAAAACTTTACCCCCGCAAACCCACTCATCACACCCCCTCATATTAAACCAGAATGATACTTCCTATTTGCATACGCTATCCTACGCTCAATCCAAACAAACTTGGAGGAGTCCTTGCACTCGCTGCATCTGTCCTAGTACTATTTCTAGCCCCACTCCTACATAAATCTAAACAACGCACAATAACATTTCGCCTCTATCCCAAGTATTATTCTGAATTTTAGTCACCAATCTAATCATCCTAACATGAGTAGGCAGCCAACCAGTAGAACACCCATTCATTATCATCGGCCAACTAGCATCCCTCACCTACTTCTCTATTATTCTAATCCTCTTTCCAATCACTGCCACCCTAGAAAACAAGTTACTGAACTACTAAAATACTCTAATAGTTTATCAAAAACATTGGTCTTGTAAGCCAAAGAATGAAGATCCCACCTCTTCTTAGAGTTTTTCTTCCTCCGGGCCCCCCCCCTCCCCCCCCGGAGGATTTTTTGCCGGGATCTATGTACTCTAGCATACTATTCTCGTACCACATTATACATTATATCCATGTCCTAAATACATTAATATACACCTGGACACAAATCGCATTTTTCACATCCTACTTTCAAGCGCTATCCGCGTGTAACTTATTAACGGAATTTACACTCTGCCCGTACTAAAACCATGACATGCCATTCTATACATTAACGGACTTTCCCTGGACACGAGGCCTCCCGGAGGGAATGACCTTAATGGTAGCAGGACTATTCCGACGAAACTTTGTTCCGGTACAGCTTTCTAAAGTACCCGATGGATTTATTGATCGTTCACAGCACGAGAAATCCGCAACGCCTTGCACGAAGTACCTCCTCATACTAGCTTCAAGCCCATTCTTTCCACCATACACCACTGACACTACTTGCTCTTTTGCGCCTCGGGTTCCTATTTCAGGGTCATCAATTGGTAGTTGGATATATATTGGTTTTCACAGATGCAACCGAGCTCTGTCAGGGCACTTTGCCTCGTAATCCCGACATCTTTCTGCTTTTGTCTACTGGTTCCCTCTCTTCCCTTCGGGAGCCTTCACAGGTTGCCCATGGTAGTTAGAGCAGGAGCTTACAATCTATTTACCTGGGCTACAATGGTCCACGGCCTTTTTATCACTTTCAGAGAATCACTCAATGAGACGGTCGACGTATCCGGGGAATCATCTCAACACTGATGCACTTTAGATAGCCCTCACATACTTGATCCGACTAGCTTAACTC
>JAUMJJ010001221.1:0-14684 GCA_033556795.1 Tapera naevia | reverse complement strand
GCCCCACACTTGGGGGTCAAGGAGTCGAGGGGGGGCACCCATGGGTGGGGGGGGCACCCACTGGGGAGGGGGCACCCAGAAAGGGGGGGGGGGGAGCACTCGGGGGGGGGGGGGGGCACCCATTGGGTGGGGGGGGGCACCCAGAAGGGGGGGGGGGGGCAGGGGGGGGGGGGGGCACCCAGAAAAGGGGGGGGGAGGCAGCCATTGGGTGAAGTCATTGGGGGAGGAAAGGGTTAAGTGAGGCTCTGCCCCACACTTGGGGGTCAGGGAGCCGGGGGGGGGGGGCACCCATGGGTGGGTAGGGGTGGGGGGAGAGGGGGGGCACACCCATTGGGTGAAGACATGGGGGGGACACGCAGCCATTGGGTGAAGTCTTGGGTGAGGAAAGGGTTAAGTGAGGCTCTGCCCCACACTTGGGGGTCAGGGAGTCGAGGGGGGGCACCCACTGGGGAGGGGGCACCCAGAAAGGGGGGGGGGAGCACTCGGGGGGGGGGGGGGCACCCACTGGGGAGGGGGCACCCAGAAAGGGGGGGGGGGAGCACTCGGGGGGGGGGGGGGGGCACCCATTGGGTGGGGGGGGCACCCAGAAGGGGGGGGGGGGGCACCCAGAAAAGGGGGAGGGAGGTAGCCATTGGGTGAAGTCATTGGGGGAGGAAAGGGTTAAGTGAGGCTCTGCCCCACACTTGGGGGTCAGGGAGCCGGGGGGGGGAGAGGCACCCATGGGTGGGGGGGGAGGGGGGTGGGGGAGGTGGGGGGCACCCAGAAAGCAGAGGGGGGGCAGCCATTGGGTGAAGTCATTGGGGGAGGAAAGGGTTAAGTGAGGCTCTGCCCCACACTTGGGGGTCAGGGAGCCGGGGGGGGGGCACCCATAGGTGGGTAGGGGTGGGGGGAGAGGGGGGGCACACCCATTGGGTGAAGACATGGGGGGGACACGCAGCCATTGGGTGAAGTCTTGGGTGAGGAAAGGGTTAAGTGAGGCTCTGCCCCACACTTGGGGGTCAAGGAGTCGAGGGGGGGCACCCATGGGTGGGGGGGGCACCCACTGGGGAGGGGGCACACAGAAAGGGGGGGGGGGGGAGCACTCGGGGGGGGGGGGCACCCATTGGGTGGGGGGGGCACCCACTGGGGAGGGGGCACCCAGAAAGGGGGGGGGAGCACTCGGGGGGGGGGGGGGGGGGGCACCCATTGGGTGGGGGGGGGCACCCAGAAGGGGGGGGGGGGGCACCCAGAAAAGGGGGAGGGAGGCAGCCATTGGGTGAAGTCATTGGGGGAGGAAAGGGTTAAGTGAGGCTCTGCCCCACACTTGGGGGTCAGGGAGCCGGGGGGGGGGGGGCACCCATGGGTGGGGGGCGAGGGGGGTGGGGGAGGTGGGGGGCACCCAGAAAGAAGAGGGGGGGCAGCCATTGGGTGAAGTCATTGGGGGAGGAAAGGGTTAAGTGAGGCTCTGCCCCACACTTGGGGGTCAGGGAGCCGGGGGGGGGCACCCATGGGTGGGGGGGGGTGGAGATGTTGGGTGGGGAGAGGGAGATGGCAGAGGTGGGGATGCCATGGGGTGCTGTGGGGCAGCTCTGGGGCAGAGCCAGGGGTGCTATGGGGCAGTTATGGGGCAGATCCATGGGTGCTATAGGGCAGAGCCAGGGGTGCTATGGGGCAGTTATGGGGCAGAACCGTGGGTGCTATGGGGCAGCTAAGGGGTGCTATGGGGCAGTTATGGGGCAGAGCCGTGGGTGCTATGGGGCAGCTATGGGGTGCTATGGGGCAGTTATGGGGCAGAGGCAGGTGCTATGGGGCAGCTATGGGGTGCTATGGGGCAGTTATGGGGCAGATCCATGGGTGCTATAGGGCAGAGCCAGGGGTGCGATGGGGCAGCTCTGGGGCAGAGCCATGGGTGCTATGGGGCAGAACTAGGGGTGCTATGGGGCAGAACTAGGGGTGCTATGGGGCAGAGCTATGGGTGCTATGGGGCAGAGCTATGGGGTGCGATGGGGCAGTTATGGGGCAGAGCCATGGGTGCTGTGGGGCAGGGGGTCACCTGTGCACTTGCGCACGGGGCCGCCGTGGGGCTCGCCGTGGGGCTCGCCGTGGGGCAGGCGGCAGTTGAAGTCGTCCTCCCAGAACTCATGGAACCAGAGGTTGCGGCGATTGTTCTCCAGCGAGCGCGACGTGAAGTACTCGTCGAAGCCTGAAGGTGTGGGGCAGCCCCATAGCGCCGTGGGGCAGGGCTTGGGTGCCCCATAGCGCCGTGGGGCAGGGTTTGGGTGCCCCATAGCGCTGTGGGGTGGGGCTTGGGTGCCCCATAGTGCCATGGGGCGGGGCTTGGGTGCCCCATAGCGCTGTGGGGCGGGGCTTGGGTGCCCCATAGTGCCATGGGGCGGGGCTTGGGTGCCCCATAGCGCTGTGGGGCGGGGCTTGGGTGCCCCATAGTGCCATGGGGCGGGGCTTGGGTGCCCCATAGCGCCGTGGGGCAGGGTTTGGGTGACCCATAGCGCCGTGGGGCGGGGCTTGGGTGCCCCATAGTGCCATGGGGCAGGGCTTGAGTGCCCCATAGCGCTGTGGGGTGGGGCTTGGGTGCCCCATAGTGCCATGGGGCAGGGCTTGGGGCTGCCCCATAGAGCTGTGGGGCGGGGCTTAAGGCTGCCCCATAGCGCTGTGGGGTGGGACTCTGCCCCATAGCGCCGTGGGGCGGGGCTTGGGTGCCTCCTACCGATAGGAGAGGGATGGGACAACCCCCCCCCCCAAACGCCTCCCCCCCACCCGTGGGTGTCCCCCCTGGGGTGCTGTGGGTCAGGCTATGGGGCTGCCCCATAGCGCTGTGGGTCAGGCCTCCTCTTAGGCTTTGGCTTAGGCCTCACTTAGGCCTCAATTAGACCTCAATTAGGCCTTGTTTAGGCCTTAATTAGATGACAATTAGGCCTTGCTTAGGCCTCAATTAGGCCCTGATTAGAGCTCAATTAGGCCTCAATTAGAGCTCCATTAGGCCTCACTTAAGCCTCAATTAGACCTCAATTAGAGCTTAATTAAGCGTGGCTTAGGCCTGCCTAGATCTCAATTAGACCTTGTTTAGGCCTTAATTAGACCACAATTAGGCCTCAATTAGAGCTCAATTAGGCCTCACTTAGGCCTCAATTAGGCCTTGCTTAGACCTCAATTAGGCCTCGATTAGAGCTCTATTAGGCCTTACTTAAGCTTCAATTAGACCTTGATTAGAGATGATTTAGGCTTCCCTTAGGCCTCGCTTAGAGCTCAATTAAGACTCAATTAGGCCTTGATTAGACTTCAATTAGGCCTCGCTTAAGCCTCAATTATACCTTGCTTAGACCTTGATTATACTTCAATTAGGCCTCATTTAGGCCTCAATTAGGTCTTGCTTAGAGCTCAATTAGGCCTCGCTTAGGCTTCAATTAGGCCTTAATTAGATCTCAATTAGGCCTCACTTAGGCCTCACTTAGACCTCAATTAGGCCTCGCTTAGACCTGAATTAGGCCTTGATTAGAGCTCAATTAGGCCTCATTTAGACCTCAATTAGGCCTCTCTTAGACCTCAATCAGACCTCCATTAGGCCTCACTTAGAGCTGAATTAGACCTCCCTTAGACCTCCATTAGGCCTCACTTAGGGCTGAATGAGGCCTCGCTTAGACCTCAATTAGGCCTTGGTTAGGCCTCAATTAGGACTTAATTAGACCTCAATTAGGCCTTAATTAGACCTCAATTAGGCCTTGCTTAGGCCTCAATTAGGCCTTAATTAGACCTCAATTAGACCTCGCTTAGACCTCAATTAGGCCTCGCTTAGACCTCAATCAGACCTTCATTAGGCCTCACTTAGAGCTCAATTAGACCTCCCTTAGACCTCCATTAGGCCTCGCTTAGGGCTGAATGAGGCCTCGCTTAGATCTCAATTAGGCCTTAATTAGACCTCAATTAGGCCTTGCTTAGACCTCAATTAGGCCTTAATTAGACCTCAATTAGGCCTTGGTTAGGCCTCAATTAGGCCTTAATTAGATCTCAATTAGGCCTTAATTAGACCTCAATTAGGCCTTAATTAGACCTCAATTAGGCCTTGCTTAGGCCTCAGTTAGGCCTTAATTAGACCTCAATTAGACCTCGCTTAGGCCTCAATTAGGCCTTAATTAGACCTCAATTAGGCCTTAATTAGACCTCAATTAGGCCTTGCTTAGGCCTCAATTAGGCCTTGCTTAGGCCTCAATTAGGCCTTAATTAGACCTCAATTAGACCTCGCTTAGGCCTCAATTAGGCCTCACTTAGAGCTCAATTAGGCCTCGCTTAGACCTCACTCTGACCTCGCTTAGACCTGAATTAGGCATAGATTAGAGCTCAATTAGGCCTCATTTAGACCCCAATTAGGCCTCATTTAGACCTCAATTAGACCTTGCTTAGACCTCAATCAGACCTCCATTAGGCCTCACTTAGAGCTCAATTAGACCTCCCTTAGACCTCCATTAGGCCTCGCTTAGGGCTGAATGAGGCCTCGCTTAGACCTCAATTAGGCCTTAATTAGACCTCACTTAGGCCTCTCTTAGACCTCAATTAAGCCTCGCTTTGGCCTCACTTAGAACCCAATTAGGCCTCACTTTGGCCTCTCTTAGACCTCAATTAGGCCTCGCTTTGGCCTCACTTAGAACCCAATTAGGCCTCACTTTGGCCTCTCTTAGAGCCCAATTAGACCTCACTTAGGCCTCTCTTAGACCTCAATTAGGCCTCACTTTGGCCTCTCTTAGACCTCAATTAGGCCTCACTTTGGCCTCTCTTAGAGCCCAATTAGGCCTCGCTTCGGCCTCTCTTAGAGCCCAATTAGGCCTCACTTTGGCCTCACTTAGAGCCCAATTAGGCCTCACTTTGGCCTCTCTTAGAGCCCAATTAGGCCTCACTTTGGCCTCTCTTAGACCTCACTTAGGCCTCACTTTGGCCTCTCTTAGAGCCCAATTAGGCCTCACTTTGGCCTCTCTTAGGCCCAGCTCTGCCCCTGGTGCCGTGGGGCAGCCCCTCCCCCCCCCCCCCCCCTCCCCCCCCCCCCCCGCTCCGTGGAGCCCCCTTTGCCCCCCTCCCCCCCCCCTCCCCCGCTCACCGGGCACCGAGGCGCGCTTGGGCAAGATGGTGATGGCGCCGCGCGCCGCCTCCTCCAGGCCCTGCACGGGCGCCATCTTGGCCCCCCAGCTGTCCGAGCCCACCCAGGAGAAGTGGCCCGAGAGGTTGGCGTGGGCCGCGGCCTCCAGCACCCGCCTGCGGACTGGGGTTACTGGGAGGCACTGGAGGGGACTGGGAGGGGACTGGGGGAGGGTAGGGGGGACTGGGAGTCACTGGGAGGGGACTGGGATGGGTTGTGAGGGACTGGGAGGCACTGGGAGAGACTGGGTGGGGACTGGGAGTGAACTGGGAGGGACTGGGAGGGAACTGGGAGGCACTGGGAGGGGACTGGGAGGGACTGGGCGGCACTGGGAGGGGACTGGGAGGGAACTGGGAGGGACTGGGAGGGGGCTGGGAGGGGGCTGGGAGGGGGCTGGGAGGGAACTGGGAGGGGAATCGGAGGCACTGGGAGGGAACTGGGAGGCACTGGGAGGAGACTGGGAGGGACTGGGAGGGACTGGGAGGGAACTGGGAGGCACTTGGAGGGGACTGGGAGGGACTGGGAGGGACTGGGAGGGACTGGGAGGGACTGGGAGGGACTGGGAGGGAACTGGGAGGCACTTGGAGGGGACTGGGAGGGACTGGGAGGGAACTGGGAGGCACTTGGAGTGGACTGGAAGGGACTGGGATGGACTGGGAGGGAACTGGGAGGTGCTGAGAGGGGACTGGGAGGGGAGTCGGGGCAACTGGGAAGACTAGGGGAACTGGGTGATTTACTGGTGCTTCCTACTCTATACTGGTTTATACTGGTCTATACTGGGATCTGGTTTCACATCATCCACCCTGCTGCAGGCACCACGGGCCTTGCTGGTGGCACTGGGTGGGGGATCCTGGGCAAGTTCCTGGTCTATACTGGTCTATACTGGTCTGTACTGGTCTATACTGGTTTTTACTGGTCTATACTGGGATCTGGTTTCACATCATCCACCCTGCTGCAGGCACCATGGGCCTTGCTGGTGGCACTGGGGGGGGGTTCCTGCCCAATTCCTGGTCTGTACTGGCCTCTACTGGTCTCTGCTGGTTTATACTGGTCTGTACTGGTCTCACCGGATGTCGTCCTCGTTGGCGAAGAGGACGACGCCGCGGGCGGTCGAGGTCTCCATGAGGCGCCCGATGACCTTCGCGAACTCCCCCGGGCGCGGCTCCCGCGGGATCTTGATGGATTGGGCGATGCACAGGCCCCCTGCACCAGTATGGACCAGTATGGACCAGTACAGACCAGTATGGATCTGTACAGACCAGTACAGACCAGTATCACCCCCCCCACACAGGCCCCACTTATTATCCAGTGGTTGGATTCCTCCCCATTCCCTGCAGAGCAACCCCTCCCAGTGCCTCCCAGTATAGCCCAGTCCCTCCCAGTATAGCCCAGTGTCCCTCCCAGTAACTCCCAGCAACCCCCAAACCTCTTTGAGAACCCCCCCGCAACCTCCACCAGTGCTCCCAGTATCCTCCCAGTATATCCCAGTCCCATCCCAGTCCCCTATATCCCCCTTTATATCCCTCCCAGCAGCCTCCCAGTGCCCTCCCAGTGCCTCCCAGTCCCTCCCAGTGCCACCCAGTGTCCTCCCAGTCCCCTATATCCCCCTTTATATCCCTCCCAGCCCCCTCCCAGCCCCCTCCCAGCCCCCTCCCAGTCCCCTCCCAGCCCCCTCCCAGCCCCCTCCCAGTCCCCTCCCAGAGCCACCCAGTCCCCTCCCAGCCCCCTCCCAGAGCCACCCAGCCCCCTCCCAGAGCCACCCAGAGCCACCCAGTGCCACCCAGTGCCCTCCCAGTCCCCTATATCCCCCTTTATATCCCTCCCAGCCCCCTCCCAGTGCCTCCCAGTCTCCTATACCCCCTTTTATATCCCTCCCAGTCCCTCCCAGCGCCCTCCCAGTGCCCCCTCCCCGCCCGCACCGGCCTCGCGGGAGCTCTGGACGAAGGCCTCGACGCCGCTCTCGCCGTAGTTGCCCTCGGAGGCCAAGGTGGAGACGTAGCTCCAGCCCAGGGCGCGCACCACCCCGACCATGGCCTGCGCTTGGTACGAGTCCGGCGGCACCACCCGCGAGAAGAACTCGTAACGCCCGGGGTCGCTCAGCTCCGGCGCCGTCGAGGCGTAGCTGATCTGGGGGATCTGGTGGGGGGGGGGGGAGAAAGGGGGTGCTGAGGGCACCCTGGGGGCGCTGAGGGCACCTGAGGGGCGCTGGGGGCATCGGGGATGTGGAGGGCATTGAGGGGCATTGGGGATGTGGAGGATGTCGGGGGCGTTGGGGACGTGGAGGGCGTTGAGGTCATTGAGGACGTGGAGGGCGTTGAGGGCCTTGGGGTTGTTGGGGGCATTGAGGTCATTGAGGACGTTGGGGACATTGAGGCCGTGGAGGCCGTTGAGGTCATTGGGGACGTTGAGGTCGTTGGGGCCGTTGACGTCATTGGGGCTGTGGAGGACATTGAGGGGCATTGAGGGCGTTTTTGGGGACGTTGAGGGTGTTGAGGTCATTGAGGATGTGGAGGGCGCTGGGGGCATTGGGGTTGTTGGGGGCGTTGAGGTCATTGAGGACATTGAGGCCATGGAGGACATTGGGGGCATTGGGGTTGTTGAGGTCATTGAGGTCATTGAGGACATTGAGGCCATGGAGGACGTTGGGGGCATTGGGGACGTTGAGGTCATTGGGGCTGTGGAGGACATTGAGGGGCGTTGAGGGCATCGAGGATGTGGAGGATGTTGGGGGCATTGGGGTTGTTGAGGTCATTGAGGATGTTGGGGACATTGAGGCCGTGGAGGCCGTTGAGGTCATTGGGGCCGTTGACGTCATTGGGGCTGTGGAGGACATTGAGTGGCATTGAGGGCGTTGGGGATTTGGAGGATGTTGGGGGCGTTGGGGACATTGGGGTTGTTGGGGGCGTTGAGGTCATTGAGGCCGTGGAGGACATCAGGGGCATTGGGGTTGTTGGGGGCGTTGAGGTCATTGAGGACATTGGGGACATCGAGGCCATGGAGGATGTTGGGGGCATTGGGGACGTTGGGGATGTTGAGGTCATTGAGGCCGTGGAGGATGTTGGGGGCTTTGGGGACATTGAGGTCGTTGGGGACCTTGAGGTCATTGGGGATGTTGAGGACATTGGGGATGTGGAGGACATTGAGGGGCATTGAGGTCGTTGGGGGTGTGGAGGATGTTGAGGATATTGGAGTTGTTGGGGGCATTGGGGACGTTGAGGGTGTTGGGGATGTTGAGGTCATTGAGGACGTGGAGGATGTTGGGAGCGTTGGGGATGTTGAGATCATTGGGGGGGCGTTGGGGACGTTGAGGGCATTGGGGATGTGGAGGTCATTGAGGCTGTGGGGGACGTTGGGGGCATTGGGGTCGTTGAGGTCATTGGGGACGTTGAGGGCGTTAGGGATGTTGAGGTCATTAAGGCCGTGGAGGACATTGGGGACATTGAGGCCGTGGAGGATGTTGGGGGCGTTGGGGACATTGAGGTCATTGAGGATGTGGAGAACATTGAGGGCATTGGGGACGTTGAGGGTGTTGGGGACATTGAGGTCATTGAGGACGTGGAGGATGTTGGGAGCGTTGAGGACCTTGAGGGCGTTGGGGATGTTGAGAGCATTGGGGATGTTGAGGACGTTGGGGGGCGTTGGGGATGTTGAGGTCATTGGGGATGTTGAGGTCATTAAGGCCGTGGAGGACATTGGGGACATTGAGGCCGTGGAGGATGTTGAGGGCATTGGGGACCTTGAGGGCGTTGGGGATGTTGAGGTCATCGAGGACGTTGGGGACATTGAGGACATTGGGGATGTTGAGGTCGTTGAGGCCGTGGAGGATGTTGGGGGCGTTGGGGACGTTGAGGTCATTGAGGACACGGAGGACCTTGAGGGTGTTGGGGACCTTGAGGGTGTTGGGGACATTGAGGGTGTTGGGGACATTGAGGTCATTCAGGACATTGGGGACATTGAGGTCTTTGAGGACGTGGAGGACGTTTGGGGGCGTTGGGGACGTTGAGGACGTTCAGGTCATTGGGGATGTTGAGGGCATTGGGGATGAAGACCCAAAGGGACCTTGACCCCCATGATGGAAGAGGAGCTGTTGGAGCCCCCAAAGACCCCGTTGACCCCATCCCCACGTCCCCATGACCCAAACATCTCCCCCCATGACCCCCTCACACCCCAACCCTTGACGAAGACCCATTGAACCTTGGCCCCCACGATGGAAGAGGAGCTGTTGGAGACCCCGTTGACCCCATCCCCACGTCCCCACCACCAGCAATGGATCTGGTTGAGCTCCCAAAGACTCCATTGACCCCCACGATGGGCACAAAGCTGGTGGAGACCCCATTGACCCCATCCCCACATCCCCATGACCCCCTCTCACCCCAACCCTTGACAAAGACCCATTGAACCTTGGCCCCCACGATGGAAGAGGAGCTGTTGGAGACCCCGTTGACCCCATCCCCATGTCCCCACCACCAGCAATGGATCTGGTGGAGATCCCAAAGACCCCATTGACCCCCAGGATGGAACCAAAGCCTGGGGAGCCCTCGTTGACCCCATCCCCACGTGACCCCACCCCTTCGACTCACGGCGAAGAGCCGCAGCACGTTGGTCACCATGGTGGAGATGGAGGTTCTGGAGCCCCCAAAGACCCCGTTGACCCCATTCCCACGTCCCCACCACCAGCAATGGATCTGGTGGAGCTCCCAAAGACCCTGTTGACCCCCAGGATGGAAACAAAGCCTGGGAAGCCCTCAAAGACCCCATCCCCACGTCCCCATCACTAGCAATAGATCTGGTGGAGCCCCATCCCCACGTCCCCACCACCAGCAATGGATCTGGTTGAGCCCCCAAAGACCCCATTGACCCCCAGGATGGAACCAAAGCCTGGGAAGCCCTCGTTGACCCCATCCCCACATCCCCATGACCCCCTCTCACCCCAACCCTTGACAAAGACCCATTGAACCTTGGCCCCCCACGATGGAAGAGGAGCTGTTGGAGACCCCGTTGACCCCATCCCCACGTCCCCACCACCAGCAATGGATCTGGTGGAGATCCCAAAGACCCCATTGACCCCCAGGATGGAACCAAAGCCTGGGAAGCCCTCGTTGACCCCATCCCCACGTCCCCCCCCACCCCTTCGACTCACGGCGAAGAGCCGCAGCACGTTGGTCACCATGATGGAGATGGAGGTTCTGGAGCCCCCAAAGACCCCTGCTGACCCCATCCCCACATCCCCATGACCCCCTCACACCCCAACCCTTGATGAAGACCCAAAGGACCTTGACCCCCATGATGGAAGAGGAGCTGTTGGAGCCCCCAAAGACCCCGTTGACCCCATCCCCACGTCCCCATGACCCAAACATCTCCCCCCATGACCCCCTCACACCCCAACTCTTGACGAAGACCCATTGAACCTTGGCCTCCACGATGGAAGAGGATCTTGTGGAGACCCCGTTGACCCCATCCCCACGTCCCCACCACCAGCAATGGATCTGGTTGAGCTCCCAAAGACTCCATTGACCCCCATGATGGGCACAAAGCTGGTGGAGACCCCATTGACCCCATCCCCACGTCCCCGTGACCCCCTCTCACCCCAACCCTTGACAAAGACCCATTGAACCTTGGCCCCCACGATGGAAGAGGAGCTGTTGGAGACCCCGTTGACCCCATCCCCACGTCCCCACCACCAGCAATGATCTGGTGGAGATCCCAAAGACCCCATTGACCCCCAGGATGGAACCAAAGCCTGGGAAGCCCTCGTTGACCCCATCCTCACGTCCCCCCCACCCCTTCGACTCACGGCGAAGAGCCGCAGCACGTTGGTCACCAGATGGAGACAGAGGTTCTGGAGCCCCAAAGACCCCGTTGACCCCATCCCCACGTCCCCACCACCAGCAATGGATCTGGTGGAGCTCCAAAGACCCTGTTGACCCCCAGGATGGAAACAAAGCCTGGGAAGCCCTCAAAGACCCCATCCCCACGTCCCCATCACTAGCAATAGATCTGGTGGAGCCCCATCCCCACGTCCCCACCACCAGCAATGGATCTGGTGGAGCCCCCAAAGACCCCATTGACCCCCAGGATGGAACCAAAGCCTGGGAAGCCCTCGTTGACCCCATCCCCACGTCCCCCCCACCCCTTCGACTCACGGCGAAGAGCCGCAGCACGTTGGCCACCATGATGGAGACGGAGCTGGCGGAGGCGCCGATCACCCCAACGAGGCGTTCGGGCGGGGGCCGCCGGGGGGCGCTGCCGTCGGGGCAACTCCCTTCGCCCCCTTCGGGTGGGAGGAGGCTCCTGACGAAGCTGAGGGCCTGCTCCAGGGCGTAGGTGTCCCTCGAGCAGGTGTCCAAGATGCGGGCGCCCAAGGTGAGGTTGGGGAGCACCTTGGGGTCGCCGTTGACGCGGTCCAAGGCGTAGAGCATCGCCTCCAGGCGGTGGATCCCCTTCTCCTTCTTGACGGCGCCGCACGGGACCCCCGCGGGGCCGCGGGCGTGGACGGGGAAGAGGCCCCCCAGGGTGAGGTCGCCCTCCAAGCGGATGCCGTGGGGTTGGGTGGGCGAAGGGGCACCTCCGGTCCTGCCCCACGGGGCGAGGGGGACGAGGACGAGGAGGGGGGGCGAAGGGCAGGAGGAGTCCCATGTGGGGCCTGGGGGGGGGAGGTGGGGCCTGTGGGGATGGAGGGGTTAAATGGGGGGGTGGGAAGGGCTGTGGGGCAGGAGGGGTTAAATCTGGGGTTGGGAGGGGCTGTGGGGCAGGAGGGGTTAAATGTGGGGGTGGGAGGGGCTGGGGGGCAGGAGGGGTTAAATCTGGGGTTGGGAGGGGCTGTGGGGCAGGAGGGGTTAATGTGGGGGTGGGAGGGGCCGGGGGGCAGGAGGGGTTAAATGTGGGGAGTTGGGGGGGGCTATGGGGTGGGGGGACTGTGGGAATGGAGGGGTTAAATGTGGGGGTGGGAGGGGCTGTGGGGCAGGAGGGGTTAAATGTGGGGGTGGGAGGGGCTGGGGGGCAGGAGGGGTTAAATGTGGGGGTGGGGGGGGCTGTGGGGCAGGAGGGGTTAAATCTGGGGTTGGGAGGGGCTGTGGGGCAGGAGGGGTTAAATGTGGAGGAGTTGGGGGGGCTATGGGGTGGGGGGACTGCGGGAATGGAGGGGTTAAATGGGGGGGTGGGAGGGGCTGTGGGGCAGGAGGGTTAAATGTGGGGGTGGGAGGGGCTGTGGGGCAGGAGGGGTTAAATGAGGGGAAGGGAGGGGCTGGGGGGCAGGAGGGGTTAAATGTGGGGGTGGGGGGGGGCTGTGGGGCAGGAGGGGTTAAATGGGGGGGTGGGAGGGGCTGTGGGGCAGGAGGGGTTAAATGTGGGGTGGGGGGGGGCTGGGGGGCAGGAGGAGTCACGTGGGGCTGGGGGGTCGTATGGGGGGGCTTGCGGGAGGGAGAAGGGGGGGCGGGGGGGGGTAGGGGGGGGGGGGGGCACCCTATGGGGCAGAAGGGGGGGTCCCGGGGGGGGGGGGGTGGCACCCTATGGGTGCTCCATGGGGCGAGGGTCCCTATGGGGGGGGGGCACCCTATGGGGCAGAAAAGGGGTGGGGCCCTGGAGGGGGGGGGTACCCTATGGGGCGGGTGGGGTCCCTAGGGGGGGCACCCTATAGGGTAGAAAGGGGGTCCCTAGTGTGGGGGGGGGGGCACCCTATGGGGCAGAAAGGGGGGGGGGGGGTCCTGAAGGGGGGGGCAGCCTATAGGGCGGGGTGGGGGGGGTCTTTGGGGGAGCAGCACCCTATGGGGCAGAGGGGGGTCCCTGGGGGGGGAGGGGTCACCCTATGCAGCAGGGAGGGGGGTCCCTAATGGGGGGGGGCACCCACCCTATGGGGCAGAAAGGGGGGGGGGGGCCTGGAGGGGGGGGGGCACCTTATGGGGCAGAGGGGGGTCCCTAGTTGAGGGGGCACCCTATGGGGTGTGGGGGGGTGTTCCCTAGTGGGGGGGGGGCACCCTATGGGGCAGAAGGGGCGTTCCTGGGGGGGGGGGGGGGCACCCTATGGGGCAGAGGGGGGTCCCTAGTTGAGGCGGCACCCTATGGGGTAGAAAGGGGGTCCCTAGTGGGGGGGGGGGGCACTCTATGGGGGGGGGGGTGTCCCTAGTTGAGGGGGCACCCTATGGGGTGTGGGGGGGGGTGTTCCCTAGTGGGGGGGAACACCCTATGAGGCAGAGGGGGGTCCCTAGTTGAGGGGTCACCCTATGGGGTAGAAAGGGGGTTCCTAGTGGGGGGGCACCCTATGGGGCGGGGGGGGGGTCCCTGGGGGAGCAGCACCCTATGGGGCAAAGGAGGGTCCCTGGGGGTGGGTCATCACCCTATGGGGCGGGGGGGGGGCTTCTATGTGGGGGGGCACCCTATAGGCTGGGGGGTCCCTAGCGAGAGGGCACCCTATGTGGCAGAAGGGGGGGGTCCCTTGGGGGGCGGGAGGGGTCACCCTATGCGGCAGGGAGGGGGGTCCCTGGGTGGGGGCACCCTATGGGGCGGGGAGGGGGGGGACCCTGGGCAGCAGCACCCTATGGGCCAGGGGGTCCCTAGTGGGGGGGGGAGGGGGGCACCGTATGGGGCAGAAAGGGGGTCCCTGGTGGCGGGGGCACCCTATGGGGGGGCGGGGGGGTGTCCCTAGTTGAGGCGGCACCCTATGGGGTAGAAAGGGGGTCCCTAGTGGGGGGGGGCACCCTATGGGGCGGGGAGGGGGGGGACCCTGGGGAGCAGCACCCTATGGGCCAGGGGGTCCCTGGGCGGGGGGGGCACCGTATGGGGCAGAAAGGGGGTCCCTGGTGGCGGGGGCACCCTATGGGGGGGGGGAAACACCCTATGGGGCAGAGGGGGGTCCCTAGTTGAGGGGGCACCCTATAGGGTGTGGGGGGGTGTTCCCTAGCGGGGGGGGGCACCCTATGGGGCAGAAGGGGGGTTCCTGAGGGGGGGGGGGGCACCCTATGGGGCAGAGGGGGGTCCCTAGTTGAGGGGGCACCCTATAGGGTGTGTGGGGGTGTTCCCTAGTGGGGGGGGGCACCCTATGAGGCAGAAGGGGGGTTCCTGAGGGGGGGGGGGGCACCCTATGGGGCAGAGGGGGGTCCCTAGTTGAGGGGGCACCCTATGGGGTGTGGGGGGTGTTCCCTAGTGGGGGGGGGGGGGCACCCTATGGGGCAGAAGGGGGCTTCCTGGGGGGGGGGGGGCACCCTATGGGGCTGAGAGGGGGCCCGGGGGGAGGGGGGCAGCACCCTATAGGGCAGGGGGGGGCACCCCATGAGGGGAGGGGGGGGTCACTTGTGGGGGACCTGCCCCCTGGGACCCCCCCACCCCCACCCCCCGTGACGCTCACCTGGGTCCCTGCGACCGGATCCCCGGGTCCCCTGGGAACCACGGGGGGGGGGGCTCCTCCCCCACCCCCCACCCCGAGCCCCTCCCCCCCCAATCCTGGCTCCCCCCCCCCCCTTTCTGGGTGCCCCTGCCCCCCCCTCCCCCAAAAGCCACCCTAATCCCCCTCCTCCCCCCCCATCGTGGGTGCCCCCCCCCTCACCAGGGTCCCTCCCCCCCTTCCCCC
>JAUMJJ010001220.1:0-21343 GCA_033556795.1 Tapera naevia | reverse complement strand
CACAACCACATTCCCTTAATAAATTAATACTACATTACTAGGTAAAGATGAGGTAAGTCGTAACAAGGTAAGTGTACCGGAAGGTGTACTTAGCATACCAAGGCGTAGCTACAACACCAAAGCATTCAGCTTACACCTGAAAGATATCTGCCATCACCCAGATCGCCTTGAAGCCAAACTCTAGCCCAACCCTTCATATCTAATTAACCAAAAAACTAACTTCATCACTTAACTAAAACATTCAATAAACCTAGTATAGGCGATAGAAAAGGACATCATCCGGAGCGATAGAGCCCCTGTACCGCAAGGGAAAGATGAAATAATAATGAAAACCTAAGCATATAATAGCAAAGACAAAATCTTGTACCTTTTGCATCATGATTTAGCCAGAACCACCAAGCAAAACGGATTTAAGCTTGCCCCCCCGAAACCCAAGCGAGCTACTCACGAGCAGCTATACATGAGCGAACCCGTCTCTGTCGCAAAAGAGTGGGATGACTCGTTAGTAGAGGTGAAAAGCCAACCGAGCTGGGTGATAGCTGGTTGCCTGTGAAACGAATTTAAGTTCTCTCTAGACCTCCCTCTAAGGAAACCTAACCAAACCCCCATGTAGAAGGTCAAGAGTAATTTAAAGGGGGTACAGCCCCTTTAAAAAAGAAAACAATCTCCCCTAGCGGATAAACACCACACCCACATCCTTACTGTAGGCCTTTAAGCAGCCATCATTAAAGAATGCGTCAAAGCTCGCCTCTTAAAAATACTAAAACAACATGACTCCCTTACCACTAACAGGCTAACCTATCCCTATAGAAGAACTTATGCTAAAATAAGTAACTTGGAACATTTCCCTCCCTAGCGCAAGCTTACATCATTTAATTATTAACAGACCATAATTAATACCTCAATTCTAACAAGACAAAATATTAAACATACTGTTAACCCAACCCAGGTGCGCATATTAGAAAGATTAAAATCTACAAAAGGAACTCGGCAAACCCAAGACCCGACTGTTTACCAAAAACATAGCCTTTAGCCAACCAAGTATTAAAGGTGATGCCTGCCCAGTGACAGAACGTTTAACGGCCGCGGTATCCTAACCGTGCGAAGGTAGCGCAATCAATTGTCTCATAAATCGGGACTTGTATGAATGGCTAAACGAGGTCTTAACTGTCTCCTGTAGATAATCAGTGAAATTGATCTTCCTGTGCAAAAGCAGGAATGAACCCATAAGACGAGAAGACCCTGTGGAACTTAAAAATCAATGGCCATCACCAACACTAACCAAGCCTACTAGGCCTACAACTTACTAGACAATGGCTCATATTTTTTGGTTGGGGCGACCTTGGAGAAAAACAAATCCTCCAAAAATAAGACCACAACTCTTAACTAAGAGTGACATCTCAATGTGCTAATAGTAATCAGACCCAGTACAACTGAGTAATGAACCAAGCTACCCCAGGGATAACAGCGCAATCTCCTTCAAGAGCCCATATCGACAAGGAGGTTTACGACCTCGATGTTGGATCAGGACATCCTAATGGTGCAGCCGCTATTAAGGGTTCGTTTGTTCAACGATTAACAGTCCTACGTGATCTGAGTTCAGACCGGAGCAATCCAGGTCGGTTTCTATCTATGACTAGGCCTTCCCTAGTACGAAAGGACCGGGAAAGCAGGGCCAATATTACCCAACACGCCCTCCCTCAAGTAGTGAACTCAACTAAACTACTATAATGGATATTAACATATAACCAATGCCCTAGAAAAGGGCCGCTAGCGTGGCAGAGCTTGGTAAATGCAAAAGGCTTAAGCCCTTTACCCAGAGGTTCAAGTCCTCTCCCTAGCTTTCATCAACTATGTCAAAACCCTCTACCCTTACCCTCCTCTTTATATCACTGTCCTATGCTATCCCAATTTTACTTGCTGTAGCCTTCCTAACCCTAGTAGAACGAAAAATCCTAAGCTACATACAATCCCGAAAAGGCCCAAACGTTGTAGGCCCATTTGGTTTACTACAACCTGTAGCAGATGGTGTAAAACTATTTATTAAAGAACCAATCCGACCATCTACTTCATCTCCATTCTTATTTATCGTAACCCCAATACTAGCACTACTATTGGCAATCACAATCTGAATCCCCCTCCCACTTCCATTTTCCCTAGCCGACTTGAACCTAGGACTACTATTCCTGTTAGCCATATCAAGCCTAGCCGTATACTCAATCCTATGATCTGGATGAGCCTCCAACTCAAAATATGCCCTAATCGGAGCCCTACGTGCAGTAGCACAAACAATTTCATATGAAGTTACACTAGCTATCATCCTGCTCTCCGTAATTATATTAAGCGGAAACTACTCCCTAAATACCCTCATTACCACCCAAGAACCACTTTACCTTATCTTCTCTTCCTGACCCCTTGCAATGATATGGTATATTTCAACCCTAGCCGAAACAAACCGTGCCCCATTCGACCTCACAGAAGGAGAGTCAGAACTAGTCTCCGGATTTAATGTCGAATACGCTGCAGGTCCTTTCGCTCTTTTCTTCCTAGCCGAATACGCAAACATTATACTAATAAACACACTAACCACCATTCTATTCCTCAACCCAAGTTCACTAAACCCACCCCTAGAGCTATTCCCTATTATTATAGCTACAAAAATCCTACTACTGTCCTCTGGTTTTCTATGAGTTCGCGCCTCATATCCTCGATTCCGCTACGACCAGCTCATACACCTCCTATGAAAAAATTTCTTACCACTAACACTAGCCCTATGCTTATGACACACCAGCATACCAATCTGTTATGCAGGATTACCCCCATACTCAAGACATGCCCAAGGAAATGTGCCTGAACAAAAGGATCACTATGATAAAGTGAATATAGAGGTACACTAACCCTCTCATTTCCTATCTGAACACCTTAGAAAAGTAGGACTCGAACCTACACAAAAGAGATCAAAGCTCTTCATACTTCCTCTATATTATTTCCTAGTAGAGTCAGCTAACAAAGCTATCGGGCCCATACCCCGAAAATGATGGTTTAACTCCCTCCCCTACTAATGAGCCCATATGCAAAACTAATCTTCACACTAAGTCTTATACTAGGCACAGCCATTACAATCTCAAGCAACCACTGAATTATGGCCTGAACAGGCCTAGAAATCAATACCCTAGCAATTATCCCATTAATCGCCAAATCCCATCACCCACGCGCAATTGAAGCTACAATTAAGTACTTCCTAGTCCAAGCTACTGCATCAGCACTAATCCTATTTACAAGCATTATCAATGCCTACTCAAACGGCCAGTGAGACCTCACTCAACTAAACCACCCAACAGCCTGCATTCTACTTACAACTGCAATCGCAATAAAACTTGGACTAGTACCATTTCACTTTTGATTTCCAGAAGTCATCCAAGGATCATCTATAACCACAGCACTTTTATTATCTACAATCATAAAACTGCCACCACTCACTATTTTATTTATAGTATCCCCATCCCTCCACCCAACACTACTAACCTTCATAGCCATTGCCTCTGCAGCCTTAGGGGGCTGAATAGGCCTAAACCAAACACAAACCCGAAAAATCCTAGCTTTCTCATCTATTTCCCACCTAGGCTGAATAACCATTATTCTAATCTACAGCCCTAAACTCACCATAATCAACTTCTATGTATATTCCTTACTAACCATCCCTATTTTCCTTATCCTTAATACAACTAAGTCCATAAAACTATCCACAATAATAATTTCTTGAACAAAAGCCCCAATCCTGATAGCTACCATAATATTAACCATACTATCCCTTGCAGGACTTCCCCCATTAACAGGATTCCTACCAAAATGATTTATCATCCATAATCTTACAAAACAAGAAATAACAACAACAGCAACAATCATCGCCCTCCTCTCCTTATTAAGCTTATTCTTCTATCTGCGCCTCACATATTACTCAACAATCACACTCCCACCAAACTCTGCCAATCATATAAAACAATGACACACCAATAAGACATCTAATATCCTAATTGCTATCACCACCTCCCTATCCCTCACACTCCTACCTCTATCCCCAATAATTTTAACCATTAACTAGAAACTTAGGATAAACTACAAACCGAAGGCCTTCAAAGCCTTAAACAAGAGCTAAAACCTCTTAGTTTCTGATAAGACCCGCAGGATATTAACCTACACCTTCTGAATGCAACTCAGATACTCTAATTAAGTTAGGGCCTTATACTAGACAGGCGGGCTTCGATCCCACAACATCCTAGTTAACAGCTAGACGCCTAAACCAACAGGCCTCTGTCTACACCCTAAGACTCCGGCACGTCTACAACGTACATCGATGAGCTTGCAACTCAACATGAACTTCACTACAGAGCCGATAAGAAGAGGAATTGAACCTCTGTAAAAAGGTCTACAGCCTAACGCCTCAACACTCAGCCATCTTACCTGTGACCACCACTACCCGATGATTATTCTCAACCAACCACAAAGATATCGGCACCCTATACCTAATCTTCGGTGCCTGAGCAGGTATAATCGGAACCGCCCTAAGCCTGCTTATCCGTGCAGAACTAGGACAGCCCGGAACCTTACTAGGTGACGATCAAATTTACAATGTAATTGTCACCGCACATGCCTTTGTAATAATCTTCTTTATAGTTATGCCAATTATAATCGGAGGCTTTGGAAACTGACTAGTACCCCTCATAATTGGCGCACCCGACATAGCATTCCCCCGCATAAACAATATAAGCTTTTGACTCCTACCACCATCCTTCCTACTTTTACTTGCCTCATCCACAGTAGAAGCAGGAGCAGGAACAGGATGAACAGTATACCCCCCCTTAGCCGGAAACCTTGCCCACGCTGGTGCATCCGTAGATCTGGCCATCTTCTCCCTACACTTAGCAGGAGTGTCATCAATTCTAGGAGCTATCAATTTCATCACAACCGCCATCAACATAAAACCTCCAGCCCTCTCACAATACCAAACCCCATTATTCGTATGATCTGTACTCATTACTGCCGTTCTCCTACTCCTATCACTTCCCGTACTTGCTGCTGGAATCACAATACTATTAACAGATCGAAACCTAAACACTACATTCTTCGACCCCGCTGGCGGAGGAGACCCAGTTCTATACCAACACCTGTTTTGATTCTTTGGACACCCAGAAGTCTACATCCTGATCCTACCCGGCTTCGGAATTATCTCACACGTAGTAGCATACTATGCAGGCAAAAAAGAACCCTTCGGCTACATAGGAATAGTTTGGGCCATATTATCAATCGGATTCCTAGGTTTTATTGTATGAGCGCATCACATATTTACAGTAGGAATAGATGTAGATACCCGAGCATACTTTACATCAGCCACTATAATCATCGCAATCCCAACCGGTATTAAAGTATTCAGCTGACTAGCTACACTGCACGGCGGCACCATCAAATGAGACCCCCCCATGCTATGAGCCATAGGCTTCATTTTCTTATTCACCATTGGAGGCCTAACTGGAATCATCCTAGCAAACTCATCCCTAGACATTGCTCTACACGACACTTACTACGTAGTTGCCCATTTCCACTATGTATTATCAATAGGAGCAGTATTTGCTATCCTAGCAGGTTTCACCCACTGATTTCCATTATTCACCGGATATACCCTCCACCCTACATGAGCTAAAGCACACTTCGGAGTAATATTCACTGGCGTTAACCTAACATTCTTCCCACAACACTTCCTAGGCCTAGCAGGCATGCCACGCCGTTACTCCGACTATCCAGACGCATATACCCTATGAAACACCATGTCATCTATTGGCTCTCTCATCTCATTAACAGCTGTAATTATGCTAATATTTATCATCTGAGAAGCCTTCGCATCAAAACGAAAAGTAATCCAACCAGAACTCCCTACCACTAATATTGAATGAATCCACGGCTGCCCTCCACCACACCATACCTTTGAAGAACCAGCCTTTGTCCAAGTACAAGAAAGGAAGGAATCGAACCCTCATATGCTGGTTTCAAGCCAACCGCATCAAACCACTCATGCTTCTTTCTTATGAGATATTAGTAAAACTATTACATAGCCTCGTCAAGACTAAATTGTAGATGAAACCTCTACATATCTCAAATGGCTAACCCATCTCAATTCGGATTTCAAGACGCCTCCTCCCCAATCATAGAAGAACTTGTCGAATTCCACGACCATGCCCTAATAGTAGCCCTAGCAATCTGCACTCTCGTCCTCTACTTATTAACACTTATACTATTAGAAAAACTTTCCTCAAACACTGTAGATGCACAAGAAATTGAACTCATCTGGACAATCCTACCAGCAATCGTCCTTATCCTACTAGCCCTACCATCTTTACAAATTTTATATATAATAGACGAAGTGGATGAACCAGACTTAACCCTAAAAGCCATTGGCCACCAATGATATTGATCCTACGAATACACAGACTTTAAAGACCTAACATTCGACTCATACATAATCCCCACAACAGACCTTTTACCAGGACACTTCCGACTACTAGAAGTAGACCATCGAGTTGTAATTCCAACAGAATCCCACGTGCGTGTCATCATCACCGCAGGGGATGTCCTACACTCCTGAGCAGTTCCCACCCTAGGAGTTAAAACAGACGCAATCCCAGGACGACTAAACCAAACATCATTTATCACTACCCGGCCCGGAATCTTCTACGGCCAATGCTCCGAAATTTGTGGCGCAAACCACAGCTACATACCCATCGTAGTAGAATCCACTCCACTCACCCACTTCGAAAACTGATCCTCACTCCTTTCATCCTAATCATTAAGAAGCTATGCAAACAGCACTAGCCTTTTAAGCTAGAGACAGAGGAACACATACCCCTCCTTAATGACATGCCACAACTAAATCCAAACCCATGATTATCCATTATATTATTAACATGACTTACTTTCACACTAACTATTCAACCAAAACTTTTATCCTTCACCCAAACTAACCCCCCAATCAACAAACCAACCATACTTAATAAAACCACCTCATGAGCCTGACCATGACTTTAAGCTTCTTCGACCAATTTATAAGCCCATCCCTCCTAGGAATCCCACTAATCCTTATCTCAATATTATTCCCTGTGCTACTTATCCCAGCCCAAGGTAACCGATGAATTACAAACCGACTCTCTACCCTCCAATCCTGAGTTATCCACTTAATCACAAAACAACTAATAATTCCCCTAGACAAAAAAGGACACAAATGAGCCCTAATTTTAACCTCCCTTATACTATTACTACTTACAATTAACCTACTAGGCCTACTCCCATATACATTCACCCCCACCACCCAACTATCAATAAACATAGCCCTCGCCCTTCCTTTATGACTAGCTACCCTACTCACAGGCCTACGAAACCAACCCTCAATCTCCTTAGGCCACCTTCTCCCAGAAGGAACACCCACCCCCCTAATCCCCGCCCTAATTATAATCGAAACCATCAGTCTCCTTATTCGCCCCCTAGCCTTAGGAGTCCGACTCACAGCAAACCTCACCGCCGGCCATTTACTCATTCAACTCATCTCAACAGCAGCTGTAGTCCTTCTCCCCATTCTTCCAGCAGTATCTATACTGACTACTACCATCCTACTCCTCCTAACAATCCTAGAAATTGCAGTAGCCATAATTCAAGCTTACGTCTTTGTCCTCCTACTAACCTTATACTTACAAGAAAACATCTAATGGCCCACCAAGCACACTCATATCACATAGTAGACCCTAGCCCATGGCCCATCTCCGGAGCAGCAGCTGCTCTACTAACAACATCAGGCCTTGTCATATGATTTCACCAAAACTCCATACAACTTCTCAGCCTAGGATTATTCTCCATAATTCTTGTTATAATCCAATGATGACGAGATATTATTCGTGAGAGTACCTTCCAAGGACATCACACTCTCCCGGTCCAAAAAGGACTACGATACGGAATAATCCTATTCATTACATCCGAAGCATTCTTCTTTCTTGGATTCTTCTGAGCCTTTTTCCACTCTAGCTTAGTACCAACGCCAGAACTAGGCGGCCAATGACCCCCAGCAGGAATCAAACCACTAAACCCCATAGAAGTGCCCTTACTAAATACAGCCATTCTACTGGCTTCAGGAGTAACCGTAACATGAGCACACCATAGCATTACAGAAGGCAACCGAAAACAAGCAATCCATGCATTAACCCTAACAATCCTCCTAGGGTTCTACTTCACAGCCCTCCAAGGAATAGAATATTATGAAGCACCATTCTCAATCGCCGACGGAGTTTACGGTTCAACCTTTTTTGTCGCCACCGGATTTCACGGCCTCCACGTACTCATCGGATCATCTTTCCTCACTATCTGCCTACTACGACTAATCATATTCCACTTTACACCAAATCACCACTTCGGATTTGAAGCCGCTGCCTGATACTGACACTTCGTAGACGTCATCTGATTATTCCTCTACATAACAATCTACTGATGAGGATCCTGCTCTTCTAGTATAATTATTATAATTGACTTCCAATCTATAGAATCTGGTTCAACCCCAGAGAAGAGCAATTAACATAATCACATTTATATTCACCCTCTCCCTAACCCTAAGCATTATTTTAACCACACTAAACTTCTGAATTACTCAAATTAATCCAGATTCAGAAAAATTATCCCCATACGAATGTGGTTTTGACCCTCTTGGCTCCGCACGTCTCCCCTTCTCTATCCGATTCTTTCTAGTAGCAATTCTATTCCTACTATTCGACCTAGAAATCGCACTACTACTACCCCTACCATGAGCCACCCAGCTCCAATCCCCTATCACTACCATAACCTGAACATCCACTATTATCCTATTACTCACCCTAGGACTTATTTATGAATGAACACAAGGTGGCCTAGAATGAGCAGAATAAACAAAAAAAGAAAGTTAGTCTAAACACGACAGTTGATTTCGGCTCAACAGATCATAGCTAAGCCCTATGACTTTCTTAATGTCACTCATACACTTAAGTTTCTACTCTACCTTCACCCTGAGCAGCCTAGGACTCGCTTTCCACCGCACTCACCTAATCTCAGCCCTACTATGCCTAGAAAGCATGATACTCTCCATATACGTGGCCCTAACTGTCTGACCAGTCGAAAACCAAACACCCTCTCACACTCTAATGCCAATCCTAATATTAGCATTTTCGGCTTGCGAAGCAGGTACAGGCCTGGCAATATTAGTAGCATCCACACGAACTCATGGCTCAGATCACCTCCATAACCTAAATCTCCTACAATGCTAAAAATTATCCTACCAACAATTATACTTCTCCCAACAGCCCTACTCTCCACCCAAAAAGCCCTATGAACTAACATCACCCTACACAGCCTAATAATCGCCACCATCAGCCTACACTGACTATCCCCCACATATTTCCCACACAAAACTCTAACCCAATGAACAGGTATTGACCAAATCTCATCCCCCCTCCTTACCCTATCATGCTGATTGCTTCCCCTAATAATTATAGCAAGCCAAAACCATCTACACCACGAACCCTTAACACGCAAACGAATCTTTGCAGCCACCCTAATCATAATTCAACCATTTATTATTCTAGCCTTCTCAACCACAGAACTTATAATATTTTATATTACATTTGAAGCAACCCTCATTCCAACCCTAATCCTCATTACCCGATGGGGCAACCAACCCGAACGCCTAAGTGCTGGCATCTACCTCCTATTTTATACCCTAATTAGCTCCCTCCCACTATTAGTAACAATCCTACACCTTCACACACAAACAGGGACTCTTCACTTAACAATACTAAACTTAACCAACCTCTCACTCCCAAAATCATGAACCACTATCCTCTCAGGAATTGCACTACTAATAGCATTTATAGTAAAAGCCCCACTATACGGCCTACACTTATGACTACCAAAAGCACATGTAGAAGCCCCAATTGCAGGCTCCATGCTTCTAGCAGCACTACTTCTAAAGCTCGGAGGATATGGCATTATACGGATTACTATCCTAATAAACCCCACATTAAACTCACTACAATACCCATTCCTTGCTTTATCTTTATGAGGAGCACTCATAACCAGCTCAATCTGCCTACGCCAAACTGACTTAAAAGCACTCATCGCCTACTCATCTGTCAGCCACATAGGCCTAGTTATCGCTGCAAGCCTAATCCAAACTAACTGATCCTTCTCAGGCGCAATAATCCTCATAATCTCCCACGGCCTCACCTCCTCAATACTATTCTGTCTGGCCAACACAAACTATGAACGTACCCATAGCCGAATCTTATTATTAACACGCAGCCTACAGCCACTCCTACCACTAACAGCAACCTGATGACTACTAGCCAATCTATCAAACATAGCCCTGCCACCAACAACAAATTTAATAGCTGAACTCACCATCATAATTGCCCTATTCAACTGATCAATACTTACAATCATCCTAACTGGACTCGCAACACTACTTACCGCAGCATACACCCTATTTATACTACTGACTACCCAACGAGGAATTTTACCAACCAACATCACATCTATTCAGAACTTTACCACACGTGAACACCTCCTAATAACCCTACACATCATACCTATACTCCTCTTAATCCTTAAACCAGAACTTATCTCAGGAGCCTTCCTATGCAAGTATAGTTTAAACCAAACATTAGACTGTGATTCTAAAAATAGAAGTTAAAACCTTCTTACCTGCCGAGGGGAGGTTCAACCAACAGGAACTGCTAATTCCTGTATCTGAGTCTAAAATCTCAGCCCCCTTACTTTTAAAGGATAACAGTAATCCGCTGGTCTTAGGAACCACTAATCTTGGTGCAAATCCAAGTAAAAGTAGTGGAAACCATCCTAATTATTAACACCTCTATACTTCTCACACTAGCATTAATCCTAATCCCCACACTACTAACCCTATTAACAAAAAATTACAAGAACTCCCCCAGCTCAATTACCAAAACCGTCAAAACTGCCTTTCTCACCAGCCTAATCCCCACCACACTATTCCTATACTCTGGCATAGACAGCATTATCTCCATCTGAGAATGAAAATTCATTATAAACTTTAAAATCCCAATAAACCTTAAAATTGACCAATACTCAATAATATTTTTTCCCATTGCACTATTTGTAACATGATCTATTCTACAATTCGCCTCCTGATATATAGCTACAGAACCATACATTACAAAATTCTTCTCATACTTACTAATATTCCTAACTGCAATATTAACACTAACAATCGCCAACAACCTATTTTTACTTTTCATCGGATGAGAGGGGGTAGGAATTATATCATTTCTCCTAATCGGATGATGGCAAGGCCGAGCAGAAGCCAATACAGCTGCTCTACAAGCTATCCTATATAACCGAATCGGAGATATCGGACTCATCCTAAGTATAGCCTGACTCGCATGCACCATAAACTCATGAGATATCCAACAAACCATGCCCAACCATACCCAAACCCCAACACTCCCATTACTAGGCCTCATCCTAGCCGCAACCGGAAAGTCAGCTCAATTTGGCCTACATCCATGACTACCAGCTGCCATAGAAGGCCCAACCCCAGTTTCCGCCCTACTCCACTCAAGTACTATAGTTGTAGCAGGAATCTTCCTCCTAATCCGAATACACCCTATACTCTCCAACAACCAAACCGCCCTAACCCTATGCTTATGTCTAGGAGCACTATCCACACTATTTGCCGCTACCTGTGCTCTAACACAAAACGACATCAAAAAAATTATTGCCTTCTCAACATCTAGCCAACTAGGACTAATAATAGTAACAATTGGACTAAACCTTCCACAGCTAGCCTTTCTACACATTTCAACCCACGCCTTCTTCAAAGCCATACTCTTCCTGTGCTCTGGATCAATTATCCACAACCTCAGTGTGTGAACAAGACATCCGAAAAATAGGCGGCCTTCAAAAAATACTTCCAACAACCACCTCCTGCCTAACTATCGGAAACCTAGCCTTAATAGGAACTCCATTCTTAGCCGGATTCTACTCAAAAGATCTCATCATTGAAAGCCTAAACACATCACACCTTAATACCTGAGCACTACTCCTAACACTACTCGCCACAACATTCACCGCAACATATAGCCTACGAATAACTATTTTAGTACAAACAGGATTCCCCCGCATCCCATCAACTACCCCAATAAACGAAAACGACCCAGCAATTATTAACCCAATCACTCGACTTGCACTAGGCAGCATCCTAGCTGGCCTACTTATCACAACTTACTTCCCACCTACGAGCACCCCTCCAATAACCATACCTACATACATAAAAATTGCCGCTATACTTCTAACGATCCTAGGAACCATTCTAGCCCTCGAACTATCAAACATAACTCACGCCCTATCAAAGCCCAAACAAAACATGGCAATAAACTTCTCATCTACATTAGGCTACTTCAACCCATTACTCCACCGCCTAACCTCTACAAACCTCCTAAACACAGGACAAAAACTATCCTCCCACCTAGCCGACCTATCCTGGTACAAAAAAATAGGCCCAGAAGGACTTGCCACCCTACAAGTCATAACAACCAAAACCTCAACCAACCTACACACAGGCCTCATCAAAGCCTATTTAAGCTCATTTGCCCTATCAATCCTAATCCTCTTACTAATATACAGAACCAACACCCTAATGGCCCCAAACATACGAAAACATCACCCCCTACTAAAAATAATTAACAACTCCCTAATTGACCTCCCAACACCCTCAAATATCTCCGCCTGATGAAATTTCGGCTCTCTTCTAGGTATCTGCCTAGCAACCCAAATCCTTACAGGATTAATGCTAGCCATACACTATACCGCAGACACAACCCTAGCATTCTCCTCCGTAGCCCACATGTGCCGAGACGTCCAATATGGTTGACTACTCCGCAACCTACATGCAAATGGAGCATCAGCATTTTTCATCTGCATTTACCTTCACATCGGACGAGGCTTCTACTACGGCTCCTATCTATTCAAGGAAACCTGAAACACAGGAGTTATCCTCCTCTTAACCTTAATAGCAACCGCCTTCGTAGGATATGTTCTCCCATGGGGACAAATATCGTTTTGAGGCGCAACCGTCATCACTAACCTATTCTCAGCCATCCCATACATCGGACAGACCCTAGTAGAATGAGCTTGAGGAGGCTTCTCAGTAGACAACCCGACACTAACCCGATTTTTTGCCCTACATTTTATTCTTCCATTCATAATTGCAGGTCTCACACTAATCCACCTCACCTTCCTCCACGAAACTGGTTCAAACAACCCACTAGGACTAGCATCAGATTCAGACAAAATCCCATTCCACCCCTACTTCTCCCTAAAAGATATCCTGGGATTCATCACAATACTACTCTTCCTGACAACCCTAGCCCTCTTCTCACCAACACTACTAAGCGACCCAGAAAACTTTACCCCCGCAAACCCACTCATCACACCCCCTCATATTAAACCAGAATGATACTTCCTATTTGCATACGCTATCCTACGCTCAATCCCAAACAAACTTGGAGGAGTCCTTGCACTCGCTGCATCTGTCCTAGTACTATTTCTAGCCCCACTCCTACATAAATCTAAACAACGCACAATAACATTTCGCCCTCTATCCCAAGTATTATTCTGAATTTTAGTCACCAATCTAATCATCCTAACATGAGTAGGCAGCCAACCAGTAGAACACCCATTCATTATCATCGGCCAACTAGCATCCCTCACCTACTTCTCTATTATTCTAATCCTCTTTCCAATCACTGCCACCCTAGAAAACAAGTTACTGAACTACTAAAATACTCTAATAGTTTATCAAAAACATTGGTCTTGTAAGCCAAAGAATGAAGATCCCACCTCTTCTTAGAGTTTTTCTTCCTCCGGGCCCCCCCCCTCCCCCCCCGGAGGATTTTTTGCCGGGATCTATGTACTCTAGCATACTATTCTCGTACCACATTATACATTATATCCATGTCCTAAATACATTAATATACACCTGGACACAAATCGCATTTTTCACATCCTACTTTCAAGCGCTATCCGCGTGTAACTTATTAACGGAATTTACACTCTGCCCGTACTAAAACCATGACATGCCATTCTATACATTAACGGACTTTCCCTGGACACGAGGCCTCCCGGAGGGAATGACCTTAATGGTAGCAGGACTATTCCGACGAAACTTTGTTCCGGTACAGCTTTCTAAAGTACCCGATGGATTTATTGATCGTTCACAGCACGAGAAATCCGCAACGCCTTGCACGAAGTACCTCCTCATACTAGCTTCAAGCCCATTCTTTCCACCATACACCACTGACACTACTTGCTCTTTTGCGCCTCGGGTTCCTATTTCAGGGTCATCAATTGGTAGTTGGATATATATTGGTTTTCACAGATGCAACCGAGCTCTGTCAGGGGCACTTTGCCTCGTAATCCCGACATCTTTCTGCCTTTTGTCTACTGGTTCCCTCTCTTCCCTTCGGGAGCCTTCACAGGTTGCCCATGGTAGTTAGAGCAGGAGCTTACAATCTATTTACCTGGGCTACAATGGTCCACGGGCCTTTTTATCACTTTCAGAGAATCACTCAATGAGACGGTCGACGTATCCGGGGAATCATCTCAACACTGATGCACTTTAGATAGCCCTCACATACTTGATCCGACTAGCTTAACTCCCGTGTGGCAGGATAATGCATGCATAGGGTATATGATTTTTCGATTTTCGCCCCCCGGGCGATTTTAACAACACTAGGAATTTCCGACTAAACCATAATTTTCCACCCATCACAATTTTTATCATCACATTTCACATTTTCCACTCTAGACAAACTACATTAATAAACAAATTCGTTACTTAAACAAAAATTTTTTTACATCATACATCACAAAACATCATCAAACAATCCAGTAAAAATTCATTAAATAAACAAACACTTACATTTGTCACCATCACAAACATAATACATCAAAACATACCTCAGAAAAAAAGGAATTAAACCTTTATCACCAACTCCCAAAGCTGGTATTCTAAATTAAACTATTTTCTGATAACCCCACTAAACTGCCCGAATAGCCCCACGCGACAACCCCCGCACAACCTCCAAAACTACGAACAACGTCAACAACAAACCTCACCCCGCCACCAAGAACATCCCAAACCCCAAAGAATAAAACATTGCCACACCACTAAAATCCAACCGCACCAAAAACATACCTCCATTATCAACAGTAACTAACCCAACCTTTCAACACTCAACCACACCTCCTACAACCACACCAACAACAACAACCAAAAATAACCCAACCCCATACCCCACTACTCCCCAATCCCCCCAAGCCTCTGGAAACGGCTCCGCTGCCAAAGAAACAGAGTATACAAACACCACTAACATTCCCCCTAAATACACCATAAAAAGCACTAAAGACACAAACGAAACTCCCAAACTCAACAACCACCCACATCCTATCACAGATGCCAACACCAAACCAACCACCCCATAATATGGCGAAGGATTAGACGCAACCGCCAACCCACCCAACACAAAACCTACACCCAAGAAAAAAACAAAATAAGTCATAATAATTCCTGCTTGGCCCTCTCTCCAAGATCTATGGCCTGAAAAACCATCGTTGTAAACTTCAACTACAAGAACACCCTACAAACAAACCATACATCATCATTATATTGTAAACATCATCTTTTATTACTTATCTTATACACATTTTTTCACTTTTTACACTCCACCGCCGCTGGAGTTACATTAAAATAATTCCACCACTTTGTACACCACATCACTTATTATTTACATATTTATTATATATATTTTTACCAAATATTAAAAAACCCACCTACAACAAAACAAACAACAAACAACAAACAACAAACAACAAACAACAAACAACAAACAACAAACAACAAACAACAAACAACAAACAACAAACAACAAACAACAAACAACAAACAACAAACAACAAACAACAAACAACAAACAACAAACAACAAACAACAAACAACAAACAACAAACAACACAAGCCCCTTTCACGTCCCTCGTAGCTTAAATAAAAGCATAGCACTGAAGATGCTAAGATGGTTAGCCCTACCTCCCGAGGACAAAAGACTTAGTCCTAACCTTACCGTTAGTTCTTGCTAGATATATACATGCAAGTATCCGCATTCCAGTGTAAATGCCCTTAGCCTTCTTGTCAAGATAAAAGGAGCAGGTATCAGGCACACCCCATATCAAAGTAGCCCAAGACGCCTTGCTTAGCCACACCCCCACGGGCATTCAGCAGTAATTAACATTAAGCAATAAGTGTAAGCTTGACTTAGTTATAGCAACCAGAGTTGGTAAATCTTGTGCCAGCCACCGCGGTCATACAAGAGACTCAAATTAACGGTAATACGGCGTAAGAGTGGTACATGCAGTATCTTGACATTTAAGATCAAAATGTAACCAAGCTGTCATAAGCTCAGATTACAACTAAAGCCGCCCTAAAAGAGATCTTAAATCCTTAGACAAACTAGATCCACGAAAGCCAGGACCAAACTGGGATTAGATACCCCACTATGCCTGGCCCTAAATCTTGATATCTTCCCATATACAAAGATATCCGCCTGAGAATTACGAGCACAAACGCTTAAAACTCTAAGGACTTGGCGGTGTCCCAAACCCACCTAGAGGAGGCCTGTTCTATAATCGATAACCCACGATTTACCCAACCGACTCTAGCCCTAAGCCAGCCTACATACCGCCGTCGCCAGCTCACCTTTTTGAAAGAACAACAGTGGGCACAATAACCATACTTCGCTAACAAGACAGGTCAAGGTATAGCTTATGAGTCGGGTAGCAATGGGCTACATTTCCTAACACTAGGAAACACGGAAGGGAGTGTGAAACCATTCCCGGAAGGCGGATTTAGCAGTAAATAGGGACAATGAGAGCCCCATTTAAATTGGCCCTGGGACACGTACATACCGCCCGTCACCCTCGTCACAACCACATTCCCTTAATAAATTAATACTACATTACTAGGTAAAGATGAGGTAAGTCGTAACAAGGTAAGTGTACCGGAAGGTGTACTTAGCATACCAAGGCGTAGCTACAACACCAAAGCATTCAGCTTACACCTGAAAGATATCTGCCATCACCCAGATCGCCTTGAAGCCAAACTCTAGCCCAACCCTTCATATCTAATTAACCAAAAAACTAACTTCATCACTTAACTAAAACATTCAATAAACCTAGTATAGGCGATAGAAAAGGACATCATCCGGAGCGATAGAGCCCCTGTACCGCAAGGGAAAGATGAAATAATAATGAAAACCTAAGCATATAATAGCAAAGACAAAATCTTGTACCTTTTGCATCATGATTTAGCCAGAACCACCAAGCAAAACGGATTTAAGCTTGCCCCCCCGAAACCCAAGCGAGCTACTCACGAGCAGCTATACATGAGCGAACCCGTCTCTGTCGCAAAAGAGTGGGATGACTCGTTAGTAGAGGTGAAAAGCCAACCGAGCTGGGTGATAGCTGGTTGCCTGTGAAACGAATTTAAGTTCTCTCTAGACCTCCCTCTAAGGAAACCTAACCAAACCCCCATGTAGAAGGTCAAGAGTAATTTAAAGGGGGTACAGCCCCTTTAAAAAAGAAAACAATCTCCCCTAGCGGATAAACACCACACCCACATCCTTACTGTAGGCCTTTAAGCAGCCATCATTAAAGAATGCGTCAAAGCTCGCCTCTTAAAAATACTAAAACAACATGACTCCCTTACCACTAACAGGCTAACCTATCCCTATAGAAGAACTTATGCTAAAATAAGTAACTTGGAACATTTCCCTCCCTAGCGCAAGCTTACATCATTTAATTATTTAACAGACCATAATTAATACCTCAATTCTAACAAGACAAAATATTAAACATACTGTTAACCCAACCCAGGTGCGCATATTAGAAAGATTAAAATCTACAAAAGGAACTCGGCAAACCCAAGACCCGACTGTTTACCAAAAACATAGCCTTTAGCCAACCAAGTATTAAAGGTGATGCCTGCCCAGTGACAGAACGTTTAACGGCCGCGGTATCCTAACCGTGCGAAGGTAGCGCAATCAATTGTCTCATAAATCGGGACTTGTATGAATGGCTAAACGAGGTCTTAACTGTCTCCTGTAGATAATCAGTGAAATTGATCTTCCTGTGCAAAAGCAGGAATGAACCCATAAGACGAGAAGACCCTGTGGAACTTAAAAATCAATGGCCATCACCAACACTAACCAAGCCTACTAGGCCTACAACTTACTAGACAATGGCTCATATTTTTTGGTTGGGGCGACCTTGGAGAAAAACAAATCCTCCAAAAATAAGACCACAACTCTTAACTAAGAGTGACATCTCAATGTGCTAATAGTAATCAGACCCAGTACAACTGAGTAATGAACCAAGCTACCCCAGGGATAACAGCGCAATCTCCTTCAAGAGCCCATATCGACAAGGAGGTTTACGACCTCGATGTTGGATCAGGACATCCTAATGGTGCAGCCGCTATTAAGGGTTCGTTTGTTCAACGATTAACAGTCCTACGTGATCTGAGTTCAGACCGGAGCAATCCAGGTCGGTTTCTATCTATGGACTAGGCCTTCCCTAGTACGAAAGGACCGGGAAAGCAGGGCCAATATTACCCAACACGCCCTCCCTCAAGTAGTGAACTCAACTAAACTACTATAATGGATTATTAACATATAACCAATGCCCTAGAAAAGGGGCCGCTAGCGTGGCAGAGCTTGGTAAATGCAAAAGGCTTAAGCCCTTTACCCAGAGGTTCAAGTCCTCTCCCTAGCTTTCATCAACTATGTCAAAACCCTCTACCCTTACCCTCCTCTTTATATCACTGTCCTATGCTATCCCAATTTTACTTGCTGTAGCCTTCCTAACCCTAGTAGAACGAAAAATCCTAAGCTACATACAATCCCGAAAAGGCCCAAACGTTGTAGGCCCATTTGGTTTACTACAACCTGTAGCAGATGGTGTAAAACTATTTATTAAAGAACCAATCCGACCATCTACTTCATCTCCATTCTTATTTATCGTAACCCCAATACTAGCACTACTATTGGCAATCACAATCTGAATCCCCCTCCCACTTCCATTTTCCCTAGCCGACTTGAACCTAGGACTACTATTCCTGTTAGCCATATCAAGCCTAGCCGTATACTCAATCCTATGATCTGGATGAGCTCCAACTCAAAATATGCCCTAATCGGAGCCCTACGTGCAGTAGCACAAACAATTTCATATGAAGTTACACTAGCTATCATCCTGCTCTCCGTAATTATATTAAGCGGAAACTACTCCCTAAATACCCTCAATTACCACCCAAGAACCACTTTACCTTATCTTCTCTTCCTGACCCCTTGCAATGATATGGTATATTTCAACCCTAGCCGAAACAAACCGTGCCCCATTCGACCTCACAGAAGGAGAGTCAGGAACTAGTCTCCGGATTTAATGTCGAATACGCTGCAGGTCCTTTCGCTCTTTTCTTCCTAGCCGAATACGCAAACATTATACTAATAAACACACTAACCACCATTCTATTCCTCAACCCAAGTTCACTAAACCCACCCCTAGAGCTATTCCCTATTATTATAGCTACAAAAATCCTACTACTGTCCTCTGGTTTTCTATGAGTTCGCGCCTCATATCCTCGATTCCGCTACGACCAGCTCATACACCTCCTATGAAAAAATTTCTTACCACTAACACTAGCCCTATGCTTATGACACACCAGCATACCAATCTGTTATGCAGGATTACCCCCATACTCAAGACATGCCCAAGGAAATGTGCCTGAACAAAAGGATCACTATGATAAAGTGAATATAGAGGTACACTAACCCTCTCATTTCCTATCTGAACACCTTAGAAAAGTAGGACTCGAACCTACACAAAAGAGATCAAAAGCTCTTCATACTTCCTCTATATTATTTCCTAGTAGAGTCAGCTAACAAAGCTATCGGGCCCATACCCCGAAAATGATGGTTTAACTCCCTCCCCTACTAATGAGCCCCATATGCAAAACTAATCTTCACACTAAGTCTTATACTAGGCACAGCCATTACAATCTCAAGCAACCACTGAATTATGGCCTGAACAGGCCTAGAAATCAATACCCCTAGCAATTATCCCATTAATCGCCAAATCCCATCACCCACGCGCAATTGAAGCTACAATTAAGTACTTCCTAGTCCAAGCTACTGCATCAGCACTAATCCTATTACAAGCATTATCAATGCCTACTCAAACGGCCAGTGAGACCTCACTCAACTAAACCACCCAACAGCCTGCATTCTACTTACAACTGCAATCGCAATAAAACTTGGACTAGTACCATTTCACTTTTGATTTCCAGAAGTCATCCAAGGATCATCTATAACCACAGCACTTTTATTATCTACAATCATAAAACTGCCACCACTCACTATTTTATTTATAGTATCCCCATCCCTCCACCCAACACTACTAACCTTCATAGCCATTGCCTCTGCAGCCTTAGGGGGCTGAATAGGCCTAAACCAAACACAAACCCGAAAAATCCTAGCTTTCTCATCTATTTCCCACCTAGGCTGAATAACCATTATTCTAATCTACAGCCCTAAACTCACCATAATCAACTTCTATGTATATTCCTTACTAACCATCCCTATTTTCCTTATCCTTAATACAACTAAGTCCATAAAACTATCCACAATAATAATTTCTTGAACAAAAGCCCCAATCCTGATAGCTACCATAATATTAACCATACTATCCCTTGCAGGACTTCCCCCATTAACAGGATTCCTACCAAAATGATTTATCATCCATAATCTTACAAAACAAGAAATAACAACAACAGCAACAATCATCGCCCTCCTCTCCTTATTAAGCTTATTCTTCTATCTGCGCCTCACATATTACTCAACAATCACACTCCCACCAAACTCTGCCAATCATATAAAACAATGACACACCAATAAGACATCTAATATCCTAATTGCTATCACCACCTCCCTATCCCTCACACTCCTACCTCTATCCCCAATAATTTTAACCATTAACTAGAAACTTAGGATAAACTACAAACCGAAGGCCTTCAAAGCCTTAAACAAGAGCTAAAACCTCTTAGTTTCTGATAAGACCCGCAGGATATTAACCTACACCTTCTGAATGCAACTCAGATACTCTAATTAAGTTAGGGCCTTATACTAGACAGGCGGGCTTC
>JAUMJJ010001219.1:0-20671 GCA_033556795.1 Tapera naevia | reverse complement strand
AAAACCCACCCCAAACCCACCCCCAAAACCACCCCAAAACCCAAAAAAGCACCCCAAAAATCACCCCAAGACCATCCCAAAAACCACCCCAAACCCACCTCAAAACCCACCCCAAACCCACCCCAAAAACCACCCCAAAACCCCCAAAAATCACCCCAAAACCACCCCAAACCCACCCCCAAAAATCACCCCAAAGCCCCCAAAAATCACCCCCAAACTCACCCTAAAACCCCCCCAAACTCACCCTAAAACCCCCCCAAAAATCACCCCCAAACCCACCCCAAAACCCCCTCAAAAATCACCCCAAACCCCCCCCAAAAATCACCCCAAAATCCCCCCCAAAACCGACCAAAGCACCCCAAAAAGCACCCCAAAGCCCACCCCCCGTCGTACCGAAGAGCGGCGGCCATGGCGTCGCCATCCAGGGCGCTGGGAAGGGAAGTCCCGGCGGCGCCGCCGCGGCTGCCGCGGCCTCTGGGCCGGCGCTGGCGGGGTCTCTGGTGGCTTTGGCGAGAAGGAGGAGGTGAGGAGAAGGCCCAGCCCTGAGGGCTCCTCGGCTCGTGGGACACAACACTCACCGGAAGCGGCCGCGGCGGCGGGTGGCGGCGTTGGCGGCGCCGTTGGGGGGTTGAACGCCCGGAACCGGGGGGGAAAGGCCCGACCGGGGGCCAGAAGGGAAACATTCCCGGTGGGAAGGGGGGGAGGATCCCCTGAGGAACTGCGGGGGGAGAAGGGGGCGGTGAGAGTCACCGAGGGACGCGCCGCGCCGCAACGCGCCGCCATGAGCGACCGCGCCGGAAGAGACGGCACGAGGCCGTCGGGAAAGAGGGGGGAAAAGAGGGGGGGAAAAGGGGGGGGAAAAGGGGGGGGAAAAGGGGGGGGAAAAGGGGGGGGAAGGGGGGGAAAGGGGGGGGAAAAGGGGGGGGAAAAGGGGGGGAAAAGGGGGGGAAAAAAGGGGGGGAAAAAAGGAGGGGAAAAAAGGGGGGGGAAAAAGGGGGGGGAAAAGGGGGGGGAAAAGGGGGGGGAAAAGGGGGGGGAAAAGGGGGGGGAAAAGGGGGGGGGAAAAGGGGGGGGAAAGGAGGGAAAGGGGAAAAGGGGGATAAAGGGGGAAAAGGGGGGAAAAGGACGGGGAAAGGACGGGGAAGGGGGGGGGGAAGGGGGAAAAGGGGGGATAAAGGGGGAAAAGGCGGAAAAGGGGGGAAAAGGGGGGGGAAAAGGGGGGGGGAAAAAGGGGGGGGAAGGGGGGGAAAGGGGGGGGAAAGGGGGGGGAAAAGGGGGGGAAAAGGGGGGGAAAAAGGGGGGGAAAAAAGGAGGGGAAAAAAGGGGGGGGAAAAGGGGGGGGAAAAGGGGGGGGGAAAAGGGGGGGAAAAAGGGGGGGGAAAAGGGGGGGGAAAGGACGGGGAAAGGACGGGAAAGGGGGAAAAGGGGGATAAAGGGGGAAAAGGGGAAAAGGGGGGAAAGGACGGGGAAAGGGGGGGGGAAGGGGGGGGAAGGGGGAAAAGGGGGGAAAGGGGGAAAAGGGGGGAAAAGGGGGAAAAGGGGAATAAAGGGGGAAAAGGGGGATAAAGGGGGGAAGGGGGGGAAGGGGGGGAAGGGGGGAAAGGGGGGAAAGGGGGGGAAAGGGGGGGAAAGGGGGGGAAAGGGGGGGAGAAGGGGGGGAAAGGGGGGGAAAGGGGGGGAAAGGAGGCAAAAAAGGGGGGGAAACAGGCAAAAAGATGGAAATAAATCAGTGGAAAGGGGGGAAATGGGCAAAACCGGGGGAAATGGGGGAGGAACGGGCAGAAATTGTGGGGAAATGGGCAAAAACGGGGGGAAAACGGGGAGGAAATGGGGGGAAGCGGTGAAAAGCGGGCGAAGGCCGAGCTGGGAGCGGGGTCTCCCCGCAGGAAGCACTCACAGTTGGGGGGCTGAGGGCCCTGCGGGGTCTGCGGCGGCGGCGGCGCCGCGCGCTCCGGTGCCTCCGGTGGCGCGGGCGCCGGAAGGGAAGCGCGGAGGACGTCCATACGGCACGTGGGACACGTCTGCTGGCGCTGGAACCAGGAGCGCAGGCAGCTGGAGGGGAGGGGACGACACGGGGACACCACGTGGGGGGTCACCAAAGCTCCCCCCGAGCCCCAAAAAACGGGACCCCCCCCCCCCCCCAACCCCACCCCTGGGGCGCGGCGAAGGGCGCGGCGAAGGGCGCGGCGCGGCGCCGCATCCTCACCCACCTGGTGTGGAAGATGTGGTTGCAGGGCAGGCGTTTGGCGCCCGTCACCATCTCCTCGCGGCAGATGATGCAGACGTTGTCCACGGCCTGGAGCTCCTCCGCCGTGGCGTCGGGGTAGCTGCGCCGAGAGGGCGTTTGGGGGCAAAAGGGGGAAGGCCCCACAGTTTTAGGGGGGGGGGGACACGGCACGGGGAAGGTTGAGGGACTCCTGGGAGCTCCACACCACCAGCAGAACCACAGCAGGTGTCCAGGAGGAGATGGAGGGGTCCCTGACCCCAGCACCCTACGGGGTCGTCAAACCCTTCCTCCTCATCCTTAGCCACCAGATTCTCAGCCAAATTAAGGAATCTGGCAGGAAGATCTTGAGCTATCCATGACCTCATCACCCTACAGGGTCTTCCAACCCTTCCACCTCATCATTATCCACCAGATTTTGGGTTATCCAGCAGGAAGGTTGAGAGATCCATGACCCCATCACCCTACAGGGTCTTCCAACTCTTCCTCCTCATCGTTATCCACCAGATTTTTGGCCAAATTAAGGAATCTGGCAGGAAGATCTTGAGCTATCCCTGACCCCATCACCCTACAGGGTCTTCAAACCCTTCCACCTCATCATTATCCACCAGATTTTTGGTGGAGCCTGAGGTATCCCTGACCCCATCACCCTACAGGGTCTTCAAACCCTTCCACCTCATCGTTATCCACCAGATTTTGGGTTATCCAGCAGGAAGGTTGAGAGATCCATGACCCCATCACCCTATAGGGTCTTCCAACCCTTCCACCTCTTCATCATCCACCAGATTCTTGCTGGAACCTGCGGTATCCCTGACCCCATCACCCTACAGGGTCTTCCAACCCTTCCTCCTCATCGTTATCCACCAGATTTTTGGCCAAATTAAGGAATCTGGCAGGAAGATCTTGAGCTATCCATGACCTC
This sequence comes from Tapera naevia, assembly GCA_033556795.1. Classification (NCBI taxonomy): domain Eukaryota; kingdom Metazoa; phylum Chordata; class Aves; order Cuculiformes; family Neomorphidae; genus Tapera; species Tapera naevia. Next base: position 17,525 of record JAUMJJ010001219.1, on the reverse strand, counting down.
ATCACCCTACAGGGTCTTCCAACACTTCCTCCACATCCCTATCCACCAGATTTTTGGTGGAGCCTGAGCTATCCCTGACCCCATCACCCTACGGGGTCTTCCAACCCTTCCACCTCTTCATCATCCATCAGATTCTTGGTGGAGCCTGAGCTATCCCTGACCCCATCACCCTACGGGGTCTTCCAACCCTTCCACCTCTTCATCATCCATCAGATTTTTGGTGGAGCCTGAGCTATCCCTGACCCCATCACCCTACGGGGTCTTCTGACCCTTCCACCTCATCGCTATCCACCAGATTTTTGGCCAAATTAAGGAATCTGGCAGGAACATCTTGAGATATCCATGACCTCACCACCCTACAGGGTCATCCAACCCATTCACCTCGCTGCTATCCATCAGATTCTTGGCCAAATTAAGGAATCTGGCAGGAAGATCTTGAGAGATCCATGACCCCATCGCCCTCCAGGGTCTTCCAAACCTTCCTCCTCATTGTTATCCACCAGATTTTGGGTTATCCAGAAGGAAGGTTGAGAGATCCCTGACCCCATCACTCTACGGGGTCTTCTGACCCTTCTTCATCATCCACCAGATTCTTGGAGGAGCCTGAGCTATCCCTGACCCCATCACCCTCCAGGGTCTCCCCACCTCTTCCCGTGCCTCAAACGGGACATTTTCCCCAAATCTGTTTTTTTTTAGGTGGATCCCAACTCAGAAGTGCCCAGAAAGAGGGGTGGAACCCCCCCTTGTCCTGGTTACTCACAGGGTGTTCATGTTCCGGATGGCGCGGCGCGACATGATGGCGTCCGTCACCGCCTTCTTGAACTGCCTGGAAGGAGATGGGGAAGGTGAGGGGGGAGGGGATCAAGATGGCAGCCGCGACAGCACCGGAGTCACCTCACCTCATGGCCAGGTACATGGGGCGGATGGCGAAGAGAGGGAAGGTGTGGACCTTGATCATGATGGTCATGAAGGCCATGTAGAGGAGAACTTTGATGAAGCCTGGGGGAAAGAGGCACGTTGGGGGCTTCGTCATGGACAACCGTGGGGTGGCTGATGTGGAATGGGACCTCCAGGGTCACCTGGGCCCACGTTCTTGGGCAACCATGGGGTGGCTGAGACCTCCAAGGTGACCTGGACCCACGTTCTTGGGCAACCATGGGGTGGCTGAGGTGGGATGGGACCTCCCAGGTGACCTGGGCCCACATTCTTGGGCAAAAATGGGGTGGTTGAGACCTCCAAGGTCACCTGGACCCACGTTCTTGGGCAACCATGGGGTGGTTGAGGTGGGATGGGACCACCCAGGTGACCTGGGCCCACGTTCTTGGGCAAAAATGGGGTGGTTGAGACCTCCAAGGTCACCTGGGCCCATGTTCTTGGGCAACCATGGGGTGGTTGAGACCTCCAGGGTCACCTGGCCCCATGTTCTTGGGCAACCATGGGGTGGTTGAGACCTCCAGGGTCACCTGGCCCCATGTTCTTGGGCAACCATGGGGTGGTTGAGGTGGGATGGGACCACCCAGGTGACCTGGGCCCACGTTCTTGGGCAATAAAGGGGTGTTTGAGACCTCCAAGGTCACCTGGACCCACATTCTTGGGCAAAATGGGGTGGTTGAGACCTCCAAGGTCACCTGGGCCCATGTTCTTGGGCAACCATGGGGTGGTTGAGTTGGGATGGGACCTCCCAGGTGACCTGGCCCCACGTTCTTGGGCAACCATGGGGTGGTTGAGGCCCCCCAAGTGACCTGGGCTCTTGGACAACCGTGGGGTGGTTGAGTTGGGATGGGTCCTCCCAGGTGACCTGGACCCACGTTCTTGGGCAACTCCAGGGTGTCTGAGACCTCCAGGGTCACCTAGGCCCACGTTCTTGGGCAATAATGGGGTGGTTGAGACCTCCAGGGTCACCTGGGCCCACATTCTTGGGCAACCACAGAGCATTTGAGACCTCCAGGGTCACCTGGGCCCACGTTTTTGGGCAACCCCAGGGTGTTTGAGACCCCCCAGGTGACCTGGCCCCGTGTTCTTGGGCAATAATGGGGTGGTTGAGGTGGGATGGGACCTCCAGGGTCACCTGGGTCCATGTTCTTGGGCAACTCCAGGGTGTCTGAGACCTCCAGGGTCACCTGGGCCCACGTTCTTGAGCAACCATGAGGTGGTTGAGGTGGGATGGGACCTCCAGGGTCACCTGGCCCCACGTTCTTGGACAACCACGGGCTGTTTGAGGTGGGATGGGACCTCCACCACCACCTGGTGCCCACCACAACCCCCACCTGCACCACTGCCCACCCTGGGGACCGGCGGCCTTGGCCCATCCCTTCCTTGAACCTCTTGAGGTTCCTCCTGGGAAAGGTCCCTCTGGTCGGTGCCGCCGACACCAACACCCCCAGGCTCGGCGTCTCCGGCAAAGCCGAGGAGGAAACGCTTCCCCCCACCCCCCAGATCGTTAACGAAGACAGAGGAGACCTCTGGGTGCTGCTGGGCACCCCCAGGACCTCTGATGGAGCTTCGTTGGCCCCCCCGGATGGCAGGAACGGGGTGGGATGGAGAAGACAAAGGCGGGGAAGGGGCCAACGCACCCGTGAAGAGCTCCGTGTAGAGCATGAAGACGGCTTTGCTGTCCCAGGGGTTCTCGTTCTGGAGGTCGATGGAGTGCAGGACGTACTTGATGAAGATGGTGAGCACCATGGTCATGAGGATGGCGTACTGCGAGGAGGAGGAGCCCTTGGGTGGCCTGGGGAGGGCTTGGGTGGCCTCGGGAGGGGTTGGGTGGCCTTGGGGGGCCTCAGGAGGGGTCAGGTGGGCTTGGGTGGCCTCGGGAGGGGTTGGGTGGCCTTGGGTGGCCTCAGGAGAGCTTGGGAGGCCTTGGGTGGCCTCAGGAGGGGTCAGGTGGGCCTGGGTGGCCTTGGGAGGGGTCAGGTGGCCTTGGGAGGCTGTGGAAGGGCGTGGGTGGTCTCAGAAGGGGTTGGGTGGCCTTGGGAGGGCATGGGTGGCCTCAGGAGGGGTTGGGTGGCCTCGGGAGGGGTTGGGTGGGCTTGGGTGGCCTTGGGAGGGGTCAGGTGGCCCTGGGAGGCTGTGGAAGGGCGTGGGTGGTCTCAGAAGGGGTTGGGTGGCCTTGGGAGGGCATGGGTGGCCTCAGGAGGGGTTGAGTGGCCTTGGGTGGCCTCGGGAGGGGTTGAGTGGCCTTGGGAGGCGTTAGGAGGGCCTGGGACGCCTTGGGTGGGGTCAGGAGGGGTTGGGTGGGCTTGGATTGAGGGCTTGGGTGGCCTTGGGTGGCCTCAGGAGGGGTTGGGAGGCCTCAGGAGGGGTCAGGTGGCCTTGGGAGGGTTTGGGTGGCCTCGGGAGGGGTTAGGAGGGCCTGGGACGCCTTGGGTGGGGTCAGGAGGGCATGGGTGGCCTCAGGAGGCCTTGGGAGGCATCAGGTAGCCTTGGGTGGCCTTGGGTGGGGTCAAGAGGGGTTGGGAGGGCTTGGGTGGCCTTGGATTGAGAGCTTGGGTGGCCTTGGGTGGCCTCAGGAGAGCTTGGGAGGCCTTGGGTGGCCTCAGGAGGGGTTGGGTGGCCTTGGGTGGCCTTGGGAGGGGTTGGGTGGCCTTGGGTGGCCTTGGGAGGGGTCAGGTGGCCCTGGGAGGCTGTGGAAGGGCGTGGGTGGTCTCAGAAGGGGTTGGGTGGCCTTGGGAGGGCATGGGTGGCCTCAGGAAGGGTTGAGTGGCCTTGGGCGGCCTCGGGAGGGGTTGAGTGGCCTTGGGAGGGGTTAGGAGGGCCTGGGACGCCTTGGGTGGGGTCAGGAGGGGTTGGGTGGCCTTGGATTGAGGGCTTGGGTGGCCTTGGGTGGGGCCAGGAGGGCGTGGGTGGCCTCAGGAGGCCTTGGGAGGCATCAGGTAGCCTTGGGTGGCCTTGGGTGGGGTCAAGAGGGGTTGGGAGGGCTTGGGTGGCCTTGGATTGAGGGCTTGGGTGGCCTTGGGTGGCCTCAGGAGAGCTTGGGAGGCCTTGGGAGGGCGTGAGTGGCCTCAGGAGGGGTTGGGAGGCCTCAGGAGGGGTCAGGTGGCCTTGGGAGGGCATGGGTGGCCTCAGGTGCGGCTGGGAGACCTGGAGAGGCCTTGGGTGGCCTCAGGAGGGGTTGGGTGGGCTTGGGTGGCCTCAGGAGAGCTTGGGAGGCCTTGGGTGGCCTCAGGAGGGGTCAGGTGGGCTTGGGTGGCCTTGGGAGGGGTCGGGTGGCCTTGGGAGGCTGTGGAAGGGCGTGGGTGGTCTCAGAAGGGGTTGGGTGGCCTTGGGAGGGCATGGGTGGCCTCAGGAGGGGTTGGGTGGCCTCGGGAGGGGTTGGGTGGGCTTGGGTGGCCTTGGGAGGGGTCAGGTGGCCTTGGGAGGCTGTGGAAGGGCGTGGGTGGTCTCAGAAGGGGTTGGGTGGCCTTGGGAGGGGTTGGGTGGCCTTGGGTGGCCTCAGGAGGGGTCAGGTGGGCTTGGGTGGCCTTGGGAGGGGTCAGGTGGCCTTGGGAGGCTGTGGAAGGGCGTGGGTGGTCTCAGAAGGGGTTGGGTGGCCTTGGGAGGGGTTGGGTGGCCTTGGGTGGCCTCAGGAGGGGTCGGGTGGGCTTGGGTGGCCTTGGGAGGGGTTGGGTGGGCTTGGGTGGCCTTGGGAGGGGTCAGGTGGCCCTGGGAGGCTGTGGAAGGGCGTGGGTGGTCTCAGAAGGGGTTGGGTGGCCTTGGGAGGGCATGGGTGGCCTCAGGAGGGGTTGGGTGGGCTTGGGTGGCCTTGGGAGGGGTCAGGTGCCCTTGGGAGGCTGTGGAAGGGCGTGGGTGGTCTCAGAAGGGGTTGGGTGGCCTTGGGAGGGCATGGGTGGCCTTGGGAGGGGTCAGGAGGCCTTGGGAGGCATCAGGTAGCCTTGGGTGGCCTTGGGTGGGGTCGAGAGGGGTTGGGAGGGCTTGGGTGGCCTTGGATTGAGGGCTTGGGTGGCCTTGGGTGGCCTCAGGAGAGCTTGGGAGGCCTTGGGTGGCCTCGGGAGGGGTCGGGAGGCCTTGGGAGGGGTCGGGAGGCCTTGGGTGGCCTCGGGAGGGCTTGGGAGGGTTTGGGTGGCCTTGGGAGGGGTCGGGTGGCCTCGGGAGGGCTTGGGTGGCCTTGGGTGGCCTCGGGAGGGTTTGGGTGGCCTTGGGAGGGGTCGGGAGGGGTCAGGTGGCCTCAGGTGGCCTTGGGAGGGTTTGGGTGGCCTTGGGAGGGGTTGAGTGGCCTCGGGTGGCCTTGGGAGGGTTTGGGTGGCCTTGGGAGGGGTCGGGTGGGGTCGGGAGGGGTCGGGAGGGGTCGGGTGGCCTTGGGAGGGTTTGGGTGGCCTCGGGAGGGTTTGGGTGGCCTCAGGTGGCCTCGGGAGGGTTTGGGTGGCCTCGGGTGGCCTTGGGTGGCCTCGGGAGGGGTCGGGTGGCCTCGGGAGGGGTCGGGTGGCCTCAGGTGTCCTCGGGAGGGGTCGGGAGGGTCTGTCAGGGCTGAGGTGACCCTCGGGCCCGGCGTGGGAGCCGTTTGTCCATCCCCCAGCCCCTCCCAAAGGACAAGGGGTGGCCGGGGATGTCCTGCCTCGAAGCCGAAGACGAGCTGGACGGACGCCCCGCGCGTCAGGATGCTGTGGTAGGCGTGGCTGACGAAGAGGAAGTCCAAGATTCCCAGGAGGAGCATCAGGGCTGCGGCGAGAGGAACGAGGAGATAACGAGGGGAGGGGGTGGGAAGAGGAGACCCCCCAACCCCCCCACCCAAAACCCCACCTCGAGGGGACCCTCGAGGAGCACCGAGGCCCCAAAGGGCTTTTTTTGTGCTAACGAAGGGTGGGATTAACGAGGCCTGGGAACCTCGTTTGAAGCCCCCTCTGCCTTTGAGATGTTTGGTCCTTCAACCCCCTCCTAAAAACCCTTCAAAAGATGCTTTTTCCACCCCAAAATCATCTTCTCCAGCAGAAGGACCCGATTCGGCCGGCGATGGGCGTCGCTTGCCCCCCACCCAGCAAAGCCCCGAGCTCATTAACTCCCTCCTCGTTAACGAGGGGGCCCTGATGAGGAAAGGGAGGTGCTCACAGACGATTCGGAAGTGGAAGAGCCAGGAGATGTTGGGGCTCCTCTCCATCTGCAGAACGAGGGGAGAAAGGGTTGAGCTTTTTGCCCAAAATTGACCTTTTTAGGCCCATTTCGCAGCCGCCGCCACTCACAAAGTCCACCCGGTCCTCGGCCAACCAGTGGAAGCACTTGAGGAAGAGGAGGAGGGTGAAGAGGGCCACGAAACGAGGGCTGAAGTCGTCCCTGAAGACGGTGAAGGCCAAGCAGGTCTCGGTCACCGCGTACCACGAACGTTCCAGAAGGTGCTGCGGGAGACGACGACGCCGTCAGGGGGTCCCCAAGCCTTCAAAGTCCATTTTTCGACCCAAAATGCCACTGGGATTCAAGATTGCCACCAAAAACGGCACCTGAGGGCCTCTTGGGGTTCAAGGCCTCCACCAAAAATTGGCTCTCGGGGTCCAAAATCCACACAAAAAGCTCTTGGGGAGCAAAATATTCCCCCGAAAGAGCTCCCAGGGTTCAAATTTCACACTAAAAATGGCTTTTTGGGGTTCAAAATCCCCCCCAAAAATCGCTCTCAGGGTCTAAAATTGCCCCCCAAAATGACACCCAGGGCTTCTTGGGGTTCAAATTTCCCCCCAAAAAGGCTCTCGGTGTTCAAAATCCCCCACAAATGGCTTTTGGGGTTCAAAATTCACCCAGAAAATCCTCTTGGGGTCCAAAATCCCCCACAAAAAAGGCTTTTGGGGACCAAAATCCCCCCAAAACCCACTTGGGGTCCAAAATCCACCCAGAAAAGGCTTTTGGGGTCCAAAATATCCCCCAAAAAAGGCTTTTGGGGACCAAAATCCCCCAAAAAAGGCTTTTGGGGATCAAAATCCCCCCCAAAAAGCCTCTTGGGCTCCAAAATCCACCCAGAAAAGGCTTTTGGGGACCAAAATCTCCCCCAAAAAAGGCTTTTGGGGACCAAAATTCCCCCCAAAAAGGCTTTTGGGGACCAAAATCTGCCGCAAAAAGCTTCTTGGGGTCCAAAATCCCCCCCCAAAACCCTCTTGGGGTCCAAAATCCACCCAGAAAAGGCTTTTGGGGACCAAAATCCCCCCAAAAAAGGCTTCTGAAGTCCAAAATCCCCCCCCAAAACCCTCTTGGGGACCAAACCCCCCCAAAAAAGCCTCTTGGGGACCAAAATCCACCCAGAACATCCTCTTGCGGTCCAAAATCCACCCAAAAAGAGGCTTTTGGGGACCAAAATCCCCCCAAAAAAAGGCTTTTGGGGACCAAAATCCCCTCCATAAAGCCTCTTGGGCTCCAAAATCCCCCCCAAAAAGCCTCTTGGGGACCAAAATCCACCCAGAAAATCCTCTTGGGGTCCAAAATCCCCCCCCAAAACCCTCTTGGGCTCCAAAATCCACCCAGAAAAGGCTTTTGGGGACCAAAATCTCCCCCCAAAAAAGCTTTTGGGGCCCAAAATCCCCCCCAAAAACCCTCTTGGGCTCCCAAATCCCCCCCAAAAACCATCTTGGGCTCCAAAATCCCCCCCAAAAACCCTCTTGGGCTCCAAAATCCCCCCCCAAAACCCTCTTGGGGACCAAAATCCACCCAGAAAATCCTCTTGGGGTCCAAAATCCCCCCTATAAAGGCTTTTGGGGTCCAAATTCCCTGCAAAAAGCCTCTTGGGCTCCAAAATCCTCCCAAAAAAGGCTTTTGGGGCCCAAAATGCCACTGGGATTCAAGATTGCCACCAAAAACGGCACCCGAGGGCCTCTTGGGGTTCAAGGCCTCCACCAAAAATTGGCTCTCGGGGTCCAAAATCCACACAAAAAGCTCTTGGGGAGCAAAATATTCCCCCGAAAGAGCTCCCAGGGTTCAAATTTCACACTAAAAATGGCTTTTTGGGGTTCAAAATCCCCCCCAAAAATCGCTCTCAGGGTCTAAAATTGCCCCCCAAAATGACACCCAGGGCTTCTTGGGGTTCAAATTTCCCCCAAAAAAGGCTCTCGGTGTTCAAAATCCCCCACAAATGGCTTTTGGGGTTCAAAATTCACCCAGAAGAGCCTCTGGGAGTCCAAAATCCTCACCAAAATGGATTTTGAGGTCCAAAATCCCCCCAGAAAAGCCTCTTAGGGTCCAAAATCCACCCAGAAAAGGCTTTTGGGGTCCAAAATATCCCCCAAAAAAGGCTTTTGGGGACCAAAATCCCCCAAAAAAGGCTTTTGGGGATCAAAATCCCCCCCAAAAAGGCTTTTGGGGACCAAAATCTGCCGCAAAAAGCTTCTTGGGGTCCAAAATCCCCCCCCAAAACCCTCTTGGGGTCCAAAATCCACCCAGAAAAGGCTTTTGGGGACCAAAATCCCCCAAAAAAAGGCTTCTGAAGTCCAAAATCCACCCCAAAAACCCTCTTGGGGTCCAAAATCCCCCCCCAAAAAAGCCTCTTGGGGACCAAAATCCACCCAGAACATCCTCTTGCGGTCCAAAATCCACCCAAAAAGAGGCTTTTGGGGACCAAAATCCCCCCAAAAAAAGGCTTTTGGGGCCCAAAATCCCCTCCATAAAGCCTCTTGGGCTCCAAAATCCCCCCCAAAAAGCCTCTTGGGGACCAAAATCCACCCAGAAAATCCTCTTGGGGTCCAAAATCCCCCCCAAAAACCCTCTTGGGGTCCAAAATCCACCCAGAAAAGGCTTTTGGGGACCAAAATCTCCCCCCAAAAAAGCTTTTGGGGCCCAAAATCCCCCCCAAAAACCCTCTTGGGCTCCAAAATCCCCCCAAAAACCCTCTTGGGGACCAAAATCCACCCAGAAAATCCTCTTGGGGTCCAAAATCCCCCCAATAAAGGCTTTTGGAGTCCAAATTCCCTGCAAAAAGCCTCTTGGGCTCCAAAATCCTCCCAAAAAAGCCTTTTGGGGCCCAAAATGCCACTGGGATTCAAGATTGCCACCAAAAACGGCACCCGAGGGCCTCTTGGGGTTCAAGGCCTCCACCAAAAATTGGCTCTCGGGGTCCAAAATCCACACAAAAAGCTCTTGGGGAGCAAAATATTCCCCCGAAAGAGCTCCCAGGGTTCAAATTTCACACTAAAAATGGCTTTTTGGGGTTCAAAATCCCCCCCAAAAATCGCTCTCAGGGTCTAAAATTGCCCCCCAAAATGACACCCAGGGCTTCTTGGGGTTCAAATTTCCCCCAAAAAAGGCTCTCGGTGTTCAAAATCCCCCACAAATGGCTTTTGGGGTTCAAAATTCACCCAGAAAATCCTCTTGGGGTCCAAAATCCCCCACAAAAAAGGCTTTTGGGGACCAAAATCCCCCCCAAAACCCACTTGGGGTCCAAAATCCACCCAGAAAAGGCTTTTGGGGTCCAAAATATCCCCCAAAAAAGGCTTTTGGGGACCAAAATCCCCCAAAAAAGGCTTTTGGGGATCAAAATCCCCCCCAAAAAGCCTCTTGGGCTCCAAAATCCACCCAGAAAAGGCTTTTGGGGACCAAAATCTCCCCTAAAAAAGGCTTTTGGGGACCAAAATTCCCCCCAAAAAGGCTTTTGGGGACCAAAATCTGCCGCAAAAAGCTTCTTGGGGTCCAAAATCCCCCCCCAAAACCCTCTTGGGGTCCAAAATCCACCCAGAAAAGGCTTTTGGGGACCAAAATCCCCCCAAAAAAGGCTTCTGAAGTCCAAAATCCCCCCCCAAAACCCTCTTGGGGACCAAACCCCCCCAAAAAAGCCTCTTGGGGACCAAAATCCACCCAGAACATCCTCTTGCGGTCCAAAATCCACCCAAAAAGAGGCTTTTGGGGACCAAAATCCCCCCAAAAAAAGGCTTTTGGGGACCAAAATCCCCTCCATAAAGCCTCTTGGGCTCCAAAATCCCCCCCAAAAAGCCTCTTGGGGACCAAAATCCACCCAGAAAATCCTCTTGGGGTCCAAAATCCCCCCCCAAAACCCTCTTGGGGTCCAAAATCCACCCAGAAAAGGCTTTTGGGGACCAAAATCTCCCCCCAAAAAAGCTTTTGGGGCCCAAAATCCCCCCCAAAAACCCTCTTGGGCTCCCAAATCCCCCCCAAAAACCATCTTGGGCTCCAAAATCCCCCCCAAAAACCCTCTTGGGCTCCAAAATCCCCCCCCAAAACCCTCTTGGGGACCAAAATCCACCCAGAAAATCCTCTTGGGGTCCAAAATCCCCCCAATAAAGGCTTTTGGAGTCCAAATTCCCTGCAAAAAGCCTCTTGGGCTCCAAAATCCTCCCAAAAAAGGCTTTTGGGGCCCAAAATGCCACTGGGATTCAAGATTGCCACCAAAAACGGCACCCGAGGGCCTCTTGGGGTTCAAGGCCTCCACCAAAAATTGGCTCTCGGGGTCCAAAATCCACACAAAAAGCTCTTGGGGAGCAAAATATTCCCCCGAAAGAGCTCCCAGGGTTCAAATTTCACACTAAAAATGGCTTTTTGGGGTTCAAAATCCCCCCCAAAAATCGCTCTCAGGGTCTAAAATTGCCCCCCAAAATGACACCCAGGGCTTCTTGGGGTTCAAATTTCCCCCCAAAAAGGCTCTCGGTGTTCAAAATCCCCCACAAATGGCTTTTGGGGTTCAAAATTCACCCAGAAAATCCTCTTGGGGTCCAAAATCCCCCACAAAAAAGGCTTTTGGGGACCAAAATCCCCCCAAAACCCACTTGGGGTCCAAAATCCACCCAGAAAAGGCTTTTGGGGTCCAAAATATCCCCCAAAAAAGGCTTTTGGGGACCAAAATCCCCCCAAAAAAGGCTTTTGGGGATCAAAATCCCCCCAAAAAAGCCTCTTGGGCTCCAAAATCCACCCAGAAAAGGCTTTTGGGGACCAAAATCTCCCCTAAAAAAGGCTTTTGGGGACCAAAATTCCCCCCAAAAAGGCTTTTGGGGACCAAAATCTGCCGCAAAAAGCTTCTTGGGGTCCAAAATCTCCCCCCAAAACCCTCTTGGGGTCCAAAATCCCCCCAAAAAAGGCTTTTGGGGTCCAAAATCCCCCCAAAAAAGGCTTCTGGAGTCCAAAATCCCCCCCAAAAAGACTCTTGGGGACCAAACCCCCCCCAGTAAATCCTCTTGGGGTCCAAAATCCCCCCAAAAAAAGGCTTTTGGGGACCAAAATACTCCCAAAACCCACTTGGGGTCCAAAATCCACCCAGAAAAGGCTTTTGGGGTCCAAAATATCCCCCAAAAACCCTCCTGGGGACCAAAACCCCCCCCAAAAACCCTCCTGGGGACCAAAATCCACCCAGAAAATCCTCTTGGGGTCCAAAATCCACCCAGAAAATCCTCTTGGGGTCCAAAATCTGCTGCAAAAAGCTTCCTGGGGTCCAAAATCCCCCCCCAAAACCCTCTTGGGGTCCAAAATCCACCCAGAAAAGGCTTTTGGGGACCAAAATCCCCCCAAAAAAAGGCTTTTGGGGACCAAAATCCCCCATAAAAACCCTCTTGGGCTCCAAAATCCCCCCCAAAAACCCTCTTGGGCTCCAAATTCCCCCCCAAAACCCTCTTGGGGACCAAAATCCACCCAGAAAATCCTCTTGGGGTCCATAATCCCCCCAATAAAGGCTTTTGGGGTCCAAATTCCCTGCAAAAAGCCTCTTGGGCTCCAAAATCCTCCCAAAAAAGGCTTTTGGGGCCCAAAATCCACCCAAAAAAAGGCTTCCGGAGCCCCAAACGCGCCCCCTCCCCGCACGAACTTAACCCCTTCGGCGCCGCTCACCTCCATCTCTGCCGCTCGCAGCTGCCCGAAGAAAACCTTCCCCATGAACTTCCCCAGGAGGAAGACCAAGACGAAGGCCTGGATGTAGAGAACCTGGGGAGAGGAGGGGGGAGGAATCCCCTCGGCATCGACCGGATGCGGAAGAGGGGTTGGGGCTCCCGTTCAAAGTCGCCCCCGTTTCGGCAACAAGGGACGCGTTTCGGTCGCCGTTGAGCGGCAAACGACCCCTTTGGGGCAGATGTGGGGAGATTAGGATGGAATTTGGGGGGTTTAGGTGGGAACTGGGGGATTTGGGATGGATTTGGAGGATTTTAGGCTGAAATTTGATGGTTTTGGGGAAGATTTTAGGGGTTTGGAGCATTTTAGGTTCAAATTCGATGATTTTTGTGTAGATTTTAGGGGTTTGGAGCATTTTGGGTTCAAATACGATGATTTTTGTGGAGCTTTCACGGGTTTAGGGAAGGTTTGGAGGATTTTAGGTTGAAATTTGATGATTTTTGGGTAGATTTTAGGGGTTAGGAGAAATTTAGGTTGAAATTTGATGATTTTTGGGTAGATATCAGGGGTTTGGAGCATTTTAGGCTGAAATTTGATGAATTTTGTGTAGATTTCAGGGGTCTGGGGGATCTTACGTTGAAAATTGATGATTATTGGGTAGATATCAGGGGTTTGGAGCATTTTAGGTTGAAATTTAATGATTTTTGTATAGATTTTAGCGGTTAGGAGAAATTTAGGTTGAAATTTGATGATTTTTGTATAGATTTTAGCGGTTAGGAGAAATTTAGGTTGAAATTTGATGATTTTTGTGGAGCTTTCACGGGTTTAGGGAAGATTTGGAGAATTTTAGGTCGAAATTTGATGATTTCTGTGTAGATCCCAGCAGTTTGGGGTAGATTTCAGGATATCAAACTGAAATTTGATGATTTTTGTGTATTTTTCAGGGGGGTTGGGTGGATTTGGAGGATTTGAGGCTGAAATTTGATGATTTTTGTGTATTTTTCAGGGGGTTTGGGTGGATTTGGAGGATTTGAGGCTGAAATTTGATGATTTTTGTGTCGATTTCAGGGGTTTGGGGGATGTTATGTTGAAATTTGATGATTTTTGGATAGGTTTTAGTGGTTAGGAGAAATTTAGGTTGAAATTTGATGATTTTGGGGTACATTTCAGGGGTTTGGGGTGGATTTGGAGAATTTTAGGTTGAAATTTGATGATTTTTGTGTAGATGTCAGGGATTTTGGGTGGATTTGGAGAATTTGAGGTTGAAATTTGATGATTTTTGTGTAGATGTCAGGGATTTTGGGTGGATTTGGAGTATTTGAGGCTGAAATTTGATGATTTTTGTGTAGATGTCAGGGATTTTGGGTGGATTTGGAGTATTTGAGGCTGAAATTTGATGATTTTTGTGTAGATGTCAGGGATTTTGGGTGGATTTGGAGTATTTGAGGCTGAAATTTGATGATTTTTGTGTAGATGTCAGGGATTTTGGGTGGATTTGGAGTATTTGAGGCTGAAATTTGATGATTTTTGTGTAGATGTCAGGGATTTTGGGTGGATTTGGAGTATTTGAGGCTGAAATTTGATGATTTTTGTGTAGATGTCAGGGATTTTGGGTGGATTTGGAGTATTTGAGGCTGAAATTTGATGATTTTTGTGTAGATGTCAGGGATTTTGGGTGGATTTGGAGTATTTGAGGCTGAAATTTGATGATTTTTGTGTAGATGTCAGGGATTTTGGGTGGATTTGGAGTATTTGAGGCTGAAATTTGATGATTTTTGTGTAGATGTCAGGGATTTTGGGTGGATTTGGAGTATTTGAGGCTGAAATTTGATGATTTTTGTGTAGATGTCAGGGATTTTGGGTGGATTTGGAGAATTTGAGGCTGAAATTTGATGATTTTTGTGTAGATGTCAGGGATTTTGGGTGGATTTGGAGAATTTGAGGCTGAAATTTGATGTTTTTTGTGTAGATTTCAGGGGCTGAGAGGATTTGAGGCTGAAATTTGATGAATTTTGTGTAGATTTCAGGGGCTGAGAGGATTTGAGGCTGAAATTTGATGAATTTTGTGTAGATTTCAGGGGCTGAGAGGATTTGAGGCTGAAATTTGATGAATTTTGTGTAGATTTCAGGGGCTGAGAGGATTTGAGGCTGAAATTTGATGAATTTTGTGTAGATTTCAGGGGCTGAGAGGATTTGAGGCTGAAATTTGATGATTTTTGTGTAGATTTCAGGGGGTTGGGGTGGATTTGAGGATTTTTGGGTGGGATTTGAGAATGTTTTGATGGATTTGGTCATCCTTAAACAGCAGAGGACCCCATTTCTGTGGCTTAATGTGCCATTTTAGCCACCACTCAGCAGCAAATGACCCTTTTCTGTCACTTAACGAGCCATTTCCAGCCCTTAACGACGTTCCAGTTGCCATTAAGCACCAAAGGACCTCGTTCCAGTTGTCTAATGAACCCTTCTGGTCAACTTGAAGTGGCCAAGAGCCGAAGGAACCTTTCCAGTCACCCTTAAGCACCAAATGACCCATTCCAGTTGCTTAACCAGTCATTCCCACTGCCATTAAGCACCAAACACCCCCTTCCCATCCCATAACAACCCGTTTGGTCATCATTAAGCAGCAAACGATGATTTCCACCCATTAATGAGACATCCCAGTCACTATTAAGCAGCCAACAAGCCATTCCCATCCCTTAACGAGCTGTTCCGGTCACCGTTATCAGCAAACGAGCCCTTCCCATCACCGTTAACCAACAAACAACTCCTATTGGTTGCCCAACGAGACCTTCCAGTTGCCCTTAAGCAGCAAATGAGCCCTTCAGGTCACTCAACCACCAGTTTCCATCATCATTAGACGGCCAATGAGCTATTTCCATCACTTAATGAGATATCCCATTGCCTAATAAACCATTTCCACGCAGCAAACGACCCCTTTTTGTCACCATTAAGCAGCAAAAAGCCTTTGGGTCACTTAAGAAGCCTTCTGGTTGCTTAATGACCCCCTTTCCATCACCTAACGAGCCCTTTTGGTCACCATTCAGCACCAAAACGACCCATTTTGGTCTCCAAAAGCAGAAGTGAGACGCGCTGAGAGGTCCCACCTCCCCCTCAAAGCTACTGAAGCTCATTTCCTCCAGCCGTGGGGGTTAATTACCCGCCAGTAATTAATTAATCGGGTGCTTACGGCCATGCTGGGGCTGGATTTGGTGAGATAAACAACAGTGGGGTAGAACTGGTGCTTGAGGTAATAAGCGTGGGCCACCACGGCCGTCGTCAGCGCGAGGCTCCCCGCCATCACCACCGCCGTGCAGAGCATCTCCTCGCCTCGGCCTGCCAGAAAAAAAACACCAAAAAAAGGGCTTCAGCCTAAAAAAAATCACCACTTTGGGTAAAATTAAGGATTAAACGGGCACCCACAGGCCTTTGGGAGCAGCTGAACCCCTTCTTGGGGTGATTTAATCCTGTTTCTGAGCCTCACGGGAAAACAAGACTAACGATGCTGTTAATGAGATGGGTTTTTTAAACACATTACAGAGTCCCACAGGGAAAAAAAAAGACCCCAAAGTGCCAAAAAGAAGCTTTTCTGCCCCAAAACGGCCCCTGGCAGTGCCACCAGGCTGTGTCCTACACACTCGGTGCCACCGGCTGCCAAACATCCCTTTGCTGTCCCCAACTCTTCCCCAAACTCCCCCTCCTCGTGCCCATCCTCAGCCCTTCCCAAAGTGCCACCTCCTTGTCCCTGGCCCCTTCCCACCCCCCCTGCCCTCCTCAAATCCCCCCCCCCAAAGTGTCCCCACCTCTCTGCTCCCCCTCTCCAGGTGCCCCCCATGTCCCTGTTTGCCCCCAACCCCTCCAGCTGCCCCACAACGGCCCTGTCGTCCCCCCCCCGCCGCTCCAGCCACCCCCCAGGTCCTTGCCCCCAATATCCTGTCACCCCCCCAAGTGCTCCCCACATCCCTGGGCCCACCTCATCCCTGCCCCCCTGCCCCACCCCTCAGGTGCCCCCCAATCCTACGGGTGCTCCCCATGCCCCTCCCCCCCCAATCACTCTTACCCCTCCAGCTGCCCCCCACGTCCGTGTCCCCCCACCCTTCAGGTGTCCCCCATGTCCCTGTCCTCCCCATTTTTCAGGTGTCCCCCCTCCCCCTTTTCAGGTGCCTCCCTTGACCCTGCCCCCCACCCTTTTCCGCTCTCCCTCATCTCCCTGCCCCCCCCCCTCCTCCAGGCGCCCCCCACGTCCCTGCCCCCCCCTCCTCCTCCAGGCGCCCCCCCCTCCCCCTCCCCTCCTCCAGGCGCCCCCCACGTCCCTGCCCCCCCCCTCCTCCAGGCGCCCCCCCCGCCCCCCCCCTCCTCCTCCAGGCGCCCCCCACATCCCTGCCCCCCCCCCTCCAGGCGCCCCCCACAAACCTGCCCCCCCCCTCCTCCAGGCGCCCCCCACAAACCTGCCCCCCCCCCCCCCCTCCTCCAGGCGCCCCCCCCGCCCCCCCCCCTCCTCCTCCAGGCGCCCCCCACGTCCCTGCCCCCCCCCCCCTCCTCCAGGTGCCCCCCACGTCCCTGCCCCCCC
Source organism: Tapera naevia (assembly GCA_033556795.1). NCBI lineage: Eukaryota > Metazoa > Chordata > Aves > Cuculiformes > Neomorphidae > Tapera > Tapera naevia. The sequence continues at coordinate 1,228 of JAUMJJ010001219.1, read as the reverse complement.
CCCCTCCTCCAGGCGCCCCCCACGTCCCTGCCCCCCCTATCCCTGTCCCCCCTCCTCCAGGCGCCCCCCACGTCCCCGCCCCCCCCCCTCCTCCAGGCGCCCCCCCATCTCTGTCCCCCCTCCTCCAGGCGCCCCCCACGTCCCTGCCCCCCCCCCCCTCCTCCAGGCGCCCCCCCATCCCTGTCCCCCCTCCCCCAGGTGCCCCCCCCGTCCCTGCCCCCCCCAGGCGCCCCCCACGTCCCTTCCCCCCCCCCTCCTCCAGGTGCCCCCCCCCGTCCCTGCTCCCCCACATCCACACCCCCAACCCCTATTCCCACCCGGGCCCACCCTGTTACCTCCTCTCCCCGGGCTCCCCCTTCTCCCCCAGCCCCTCCCCACGCCCCCCCGGGTCTCCCCCCTCCCTCAGACCCCGGTGTCACCCTCGCCCCCTCCCTCACTCACTCGGATCGAGCCCGGTCGCCACCGACCGACCGCCCCCCCCTCCTCCTCCTCCGCCGCCGCCCCCAAACCGGAAGCGCCGCAGCGCGCGACACCTCACTTCCGCCCGGGCTGTACCACTGTCTGCCCGGGAGGGGGAGGGGACAAAGGGGGGGGTGCACCGCCATTTCTCCCCCTTCCACCCCGCTCCCACATAAAGACTATTCTAGATAGAAACTGCAAGGGTCTCCATTCTCCAAAGACTCCCACTGGAGCGACGTGGGGCTCCCACGAACCTCTCAATCCCTGCAGGCCTCCCCCCTCATGCCCGCACTTGGTACGGTCCAAGCCGCCCCGCAGCCGGAGCTCGGGTGGGCGGGAGCGCCAAGGGGGTCCCGTGTCTCGCTCTCATTGGTCAGTCCGCGCGCGCTCAGCCAATCAGAAAAAAAACCCTCTGCACGCGGCACTCGGCCAATCAGAAAAATTCTCCGCGCAGTGTTCGGCCAATCATCGGCTGTTGCTAGGGTAACTGACGGGAAGAGCGCCGCGGGAAGGCAGCAGACTCTGAATCCCTTTCAGCCTCCTGGGGAGACCCAGCTGGGGCCAGATTTGCCTTTTTTGGCCTTTTTTTTTCACGCCTCACGTCCCACTCGATGCGTTTCTGTCCCCCCAAGCGCTTTGCAGCCCGTTTTTTCCTTAGAAACCCTCAAAATCCCTCTCCCGCAGCGTCCCCACCCTTCACACTTCTTCCGCAGCCCAGCCAATCAGCGACGCGTCCTCCCTCACCCCGCCCTTCTGATTGGCTGTCACC
>JAUMJJ010001218.1:0-17063 GCA_033556795.1 Tapera naevia | reverse complement strand
ACTGGGAGTTACTGGGAGGCTTTTAGTGGGCACTGGGAGGCACTGGGAGTCTTTTAGAAGGCACTGGGAGCTACTGGGAGGCTACTGGTGGGTACTGGGATGGTTCTAGGGGCACTGGGAGGCTTTAAGAAGGCACTGGGAGTTACTGGGAGGCTACTGGTGGGTGCTGGGATGGTTCTAGGGGGCACTGGGAGTTACTGGGAGGCTTTTAGTGTTTACTGGGAGGCTACTGGTGGGCGCTGGGATGGTTCTAGGGGCACTGGGAGGCCTTAAGAAGTCATTGGGAGTTACTGGGAGGCTTCTGGAGTTACTGGGAGGCTACTGGTGGGTGCTGGGATGGTCCTGGGAGGCACTGGGAGGCTTTGAGAAGGCACTGGGAGCTACTGGGAGGCTTTTAGTGTTTACTGGGAGGCTACTGGTGGGTACTGGGATGGTCCTAGGGGGGCACTGGGAGGCTTCTGGGGGTTGCTGGTTGCTACTGGGAGGAACTGGGAGGGACTGGGTGGCACTGGGGAGCTACTGGGAGGCTCTTACGGGGCGTGGATTAGGCTGGGAGGGGGAGGGGGCGTGGCTTGGGAGAAGGGGGCGTGGCCAGCGCGGCGCTGCGTTCTACGTGAGGGGCGTGGTTTGGCGGAGGGGGCGTGGCCAACGAGGGACCGGCTCCTGGGGGGCGTGGCCTTCCGCTGGGAGGGGTGGTGGGCGTGGCTTGGTCGGGGGGCGCTGCCCAATCAGGAGGCGGGGGAGGGCAGAGCGCAGCGCGTACCGGAAGGGGCGTGGCCTAACCAGGAAGTGGCGGCGCCGGGGCCGGTGGTGGCGGCGGAGGCGGAGGAGAGGGGAGGGGCGGGGCGGGGGGAGCGGGGCCCAGCGGGGCCGAACCGGGACCGGGACCGGTAGCGGAGATGCCGAGCAAGAAGAAAAAATACAACGCGCGGTTCCCACCGGTGAGGGGAGGGGGTGGGGGGGGGGACTGGGAGGCACTGGGGAGGGGTTTGGAGGGGACTGGGAAGCACTGGGAGGGGATGGGGGGGGACTGGGAGGCACTGGGAAGCGCTGGGGAGGGGTTTGGAGGGGACTGGGAAGCACTGGGAGGGGATGGGGGGGGACTGGGAGGGGATTGGAGTGGACTGGGAGGGATTTGAAGGGGATTGGGAAGGACTGGGAGGGGATTGGAGGGGACTGGGAAGCACTGGGAGGGGATTGGAGTGGACTGGGAGGGATTTGAAGGGGATTGGGAAGGACTGGGAGGGGATTGGAGGGGACTGGGAAGCACTGGGAGGGGATTGGAGTGGACTGGGAGGGATTTGAAGGGGATTGGGAAGGACTGGGAGGGGATTGGAGGGGACTGGGAAGCACTGGGAGGGGATTGGAGTGGACTGGGAGGGATTTGAAGGGGATTGGGAAGGACTGGGAGGGGATTGGAGTGGACTGGGAAGCACTGGGAGGGGATTGGAGTGGACTGGGAGGGATTTGAAGGGGATTGGGAAGGACTGGGAGGGGATTGGAGGGGACTGGGAAGGACTGGGAGGGGATTGGAGTGGACTGGGAGGGATTTGAAGGGGACTGGGAAGCACTGGGAGGGGATGGGGGGGGACTGGGAGGCACTGGGAAGCGCTGGGGAGGGGTTTGGAGGTGACTGGGAAGCACTGGGAGGGGATGGGGGGGGACTGGGAGGGGATTGGAGTGGACTGGGAGGGATTTGGAGGGGATTGGAGTGGACTGGGAGGGATTTGAAGGGGATTGGGGGGGACTGGGAGGGGATTGGAGTGGACTGGGAGGGATTTGGAGGGGATTGGGAAGGACTGGGAGGGATTTGAAGGGGATTGGGAAGGACTGGGAGGGATTTGAAGGGGATTGGGGGGGACTGGGAGGGGATTGGAGTGGACTGGGAGGGATTTGAAGGGGATTGGGAAGGACTGGGAGGGATTTGAAGGGGATTGGGAAGCACTGGGAGGGGATGGGGGGGGACTGGGAGGCACTGGGAAGCGCTGGGGAGGGGTTTGGAGGGGACTGGGAAGCACTGGGAGGGGATGGGGGGGGACTGGGAGGCACTGGGAAGCGCTGGGGAGGGGTTTGGAGGGGACTGGGAAGCACTGGGAGGGGATGGGGGGGGACTAGGAGGCACTGGGAAGCACTGGGGAGGGGTTTGGAGGGGACTGGGAAGCACTGGGAGGGGATGGGGGGGGACTGGGAGGCACTGGGGAGGGGTTTGGAGGGGATTGGGAAGCACTGGGAGGGGATGGGGGGGACTGGGAGGCACTGGGAAGCACTGGGGAGGGGTTTGAAGGGGACTGGGAGTGACTGGAAGGGGATAGGATGGAGCTAGGAGGGGATTGGAGGAGACTGGGAGGGACTGGGAAGCACTGGGAGGGGTTTGGATGGGACTGGGAGGGGATTGGAGGGACTGGGAGGGGTTTGGAGGGAACTGGGAAGCACTGGGAGGGGACTGGTAGGCGATTGGAGGGGACTTGGAGGCACTGGGAGGGGATTGGAGGAGACTGGGAGGGAGTTGAAGGGGACTGGGAAGCACTGGGAGGGGGTTGGGGGGACTGGGAGGGGATTGGGGGGAGACTGGGAGGGAATTGGAGGGACTGGGGGGCACTGGGAGGGGACTGGAACCAGGGACTATGCCCCGGTTCCCTCCCAGTATCCCCCAGTCCCTCCCAGTGCCTCTGGGACAGAGGTAAGGCCTCTGCGCCCTCCCCCTCCCCTTTGGGGGCGTGGCCTCTGCGCCCCCTCCCCTTTGGGGGCGTGGCTTCTGCGTCCTCCCCCTCCCCTTTGGGGGCGTGGCCTCTGCACCCTCCCCCCCTTTGGGGGCGTGGCCTCTGCACCCTTCCTCCCCTTTGGGGGCGTGGCCTCTGCGCCCTCCCCCTCCCCTTTGGGGGCGTGGCCTCTGCGCCCTCCCCCTCCCCTTTGGGGGGCGTGGCCTCTGCGCCCTCCCCCTCCCCTTGGGGGCGTGGCCTCTGTGCCCCTCCCCTTTGGGGGTGTGGCCACTGCACCCTCCCCCTCCCCTTTGGGGGGCGTGGCCTCTGCGCCCTCCCCCTCCCCTTTGGGGGGCGTGGCCTCTGCGCCCTCCCCCTCCCCTTTGGGGGCGTGGCCTCTGCGCCCTCCCCCTCCCCTTTGGGGGGGCGTGGCCTCTGCAACCTCCCCCTCCCCTTGGGGGCGTGGCCTCTGTGCCCCCTCTCCTTTGGGGGCGTGGCCACTGCATCCTCCCCCTCCCCTTTGGGGGCGTGGCCTATGCGCCCTCCCCCTCCCCTTTGGGGGCGTGGCCACTGCACCCTCCCCTTTGGGGGCGTGGCCTCTGCATCATCCCCCTCCCCTTTGGGGGCGTGGCCTCTGCACCCTCCCCGTCTTTGGGGGGCGTGGCTTTCACCCTCCCCCTCCCCTTTGGGGGCGTGGCCTCCCGAAGGGGGCGTGGCCTCAGCTCCCCAGCTTTGGCTCTATGGAGGGGGGGGGGGTGTCTGGGGTCCCCCCACCTTCCTTGGAGGGGCGTGGCCGCGGGGGGGGGGCGTGTCTTGTTGGGGTGGGTGGGCGTGGCCTGAGTGGGCGTGGCCTGAGTGGGCGTGGCCTGGCCCCTCCCACAGGCGCGGATCAAGAAGATCATGCAGACGGATGAGGAGATCGGGAAGGTGGCGGCCGCCGTCCCCGTCATCATCTGTATCCCCGAGGCCTGGGGGGCCCCAGAACCCCCTAGAACCCCTGGGGGGGTCCCCCCAGAATCCTTGGGGTCCCCCCTAAACCCTGGGGTCCCCCCCCCCCCAAAATCTTGGGGTCCCCCCCCCCCCAAAATCTTGGGGTCCCCCCCCCCCAAATCCCATGGATGGGGAGGGATGGGATTCGGGCTTCCCCACTCCCTGGGTCTCCCCGGATGGATTGGAGGGGGAAAGTTGGGGTCCCCCCTAATCCCTGAGGTCCCCCACAAATTTTTGGGGTTCCCTCCTAATTTTAGGGTCCCCCCCAAATCCCTGGGTCCCCCCAAAATCTTGGGGTCCCCCCCAAATCCCATGGATGTAGAGGAATGGGATTTAGGTTTCCCCACTCCCTGGGTCCCCCTGGGTGGATCGGGAGAGGCAAAGTTGGGTTCCCCCCTAAATCCAGAGGTCCCCCCCAATTTTTGGGGTCCCCTCCTAACTTTAGGGTCCCCCCTAAATCTTGGGGTCCCCCCAAAATCTTGGGGTCCCCCCCTAAACCCCGTGGATGGAGAGGGATGGGAGTCTGGGTTCGCTGCATCCCTGGGTCTCCCCAGATGGATCAGGAGGTGGAAAGTTGGGGTCCCCCCTAAATCCAGAGGTCCCCCCCAAATTTTTGGGGCCCCCTCCTAATTTTAGGGTCCCCCCAAATCCCGGGGTCCCCCCAAAATCTTGGGGTTCCCCCCTAAACCCCATGGATGGGGAGGGATGGGAGTCTGGGTTCGCTTCACCTCTGGGTCTGCCCGGATGGATCAGGTGGGGGAAAATTGGGGTCCCCCTAAATCCTGAGGTCCCCCCCAAATTTTTAGGGTCCCCCCATAATTTAGGGTCCTTCCCCCAATCCTTGGGGTCCCCCCAAACCCTTAATCCCCCCCTAAATATTGGGGTCCCCCCAAATCCCATGGATGGGGAGGGATGGGATTCGGGCTTCCCCACTCCCAGGGTCCCCTTGGATGGATCAGAAAGGGGAAAATTGGGGTCCCCCCTAAATCCTGAGGTCCCCCCCAAATTTTTGGGGTTCCCTCCTAATTTTAGGGTCCCCCCAAATCCCTGGGTCCCCCCCAAAATCTTGAGGTCCCCCCCAAATCCCATGGATGGGGAGGGATGGGATTCGGGCTTCCCCACTCCCTGGGTCCCCCTGGGTGGATCAGGAGAGGCAAAGTTGGGGTCCCCCCTAAATCCTGAGGTCCCCCCCAAATTTTTGGGGTCCCCTCCTAATTTTAGGGTCCCCCCAAATCCCGGGGTCCCCCCAAAATCTTGGGATCCCCCCCTAAACCCCATAGATGGGGAGGGATGGGAGTCTGGGTTCGCTTCACCTCTGGGTCTCCCTGGATGGATCAGGAGGGGGAAAATTGGGGTCCCCCTAAATCCTGAGGTACCCCCAAATTTTTAGGGTCCCCCCCAATCCTTGGGGTCCCCCCAAACCCTTGATCCCCCCCTAAATATTGGGGTCCCCCCAAAATCCCATGGATGGGGAGGGATGGGATTCGGGCTTCCCCACTCCCTGGGTCCCCCTGGGTGGATCAGGAGGGGGAAAATTGGGGTTCCCCGTAAATCCTGAGGTTCCCCCAAATTTTTGGGGTCCCCTCCTAATTTTAGGGTCCCCCCAAATCCCTGGGTCCCCCCAAAATCTTGGGGTTCCCCCCCAAATCCCATGGATGGAGAGTGATGGGAGTCGGGGTTCGCTGCATCCCTGGGTCTCCACAGATGGATTGGGAGGGAGAAAATTGGGGTCCCCCTAAATCCTGAGGTCCCCCCCAAATTTTTAGGGTCCCCCCAAAATTTAGGGTCCTTCCCCCAATCCTTGGGGTCCCCCCAAACCCTTGATCCCCCCCCTAAATATTGGGGTCCCCCCAAAATCCCATGGATGGGGAGGGATGGGATTCGGGCTTCCCCACTCCCTGGGTCCCCCTGGGTGGATCAGGAGGGGGAAAATTGGGGTCCCCCCTAAATCCTGAGGTCCCCCCCAAATTTTTGGGGTTCCCTCCTAATTTTAGGGTCCCCCCAAATCCCTGGGTCCCCCCCAAAATCTTGAGGTCCCCCCCAAATCCCATGGATGGGCAGGGATGGGATTCGGGCTTCCCCACTCCCTGGGTCCCCCTGGGTGGATCAGGAGAGGCAAAGTTGGGGTCCCCCCTAAATCCAGAGGTCCCCCCCAATTTTTGGGGTCCCCTCCTAATTTTAGGGTCCCCCCCAAATCCCTGGGTCCCCCCAAAATCTTGGGGTCCCCCCCTAAACCCCATAGATGGGGAGGGATGGGAGTCTGGGTTCGCTTCACCTCTGGGTCTGCCCGGATGGATCAGGAGGGGGAAAATTAGGGTCCCTCCTGAATCCTGAGGTCCCCCCCAAATTTTTAGGGTCCCCCCAAATTTTAGAGTCCCCCCCAATCCTTGGGGTCCCCCCAAACCCTTGATCCCCCCCTAAATATTGGGGTCCCCCCAAAATCCCATGGATGGGGAGGGATGGGATTCGGGCTTCCCCACTCCCAGGGTCCCCTGGGTGGATCAGGAGAGGCAAAGTTGGGGTCCCCCCTAAATCCAGAGGTCCCCCCCAATTTTTGGGGTCCCCTCCTAATTTTAGGGTCCCCCCTAAATCTTGGGGTCCCCCCAAAATCTTGGGGTTCCCCCCCAAATCCCATGGATGGAGAGGGATGGGAGTCGGGATTCGCTGCATCCCTGGGTCTCCCTGGATGGATCAGGAGGGGGAAAATTGGGGTCCCCCTAAATCCTGAGGTCCCCCCCAAATTTTTAGGGTCCCCCCAAATTTTAGGGTCCCCCCCAATCCTTGGGGTCCCCCCAAACCCTTGATCCCCCCCTAAATATTGGGGTCCCCCCAAAATCCCATGGATGGGGAGGGATGGGATTCGGGTTTCCCCACTCCTTGGGTCCCCCTTGGTGGATCAGGAGAGGCAAAGTTGGGGTCCCCCCTAAATCCAGAGGTCCCCCCCAATTTTTGGGGTCCCCTCCTAATTTTAGGGTCCCCCCAAATCCCAGGGTCCCCCCAAAATCTTGGGGTTCCCCCCCAAATCCCATGGATGGAGAGGGATGGGAGTCGGGGTGCGCTGCATCCCTGGGTCTCCACAGATGGATTGGGAGGGAGAAAATTGGGGTCCCCCTAAATCCTGAGGTCCCCCCCAAATTTTTAGGGTCCCCTCAAATTTTAGGGTCCCCCCCAATCCTTTGGGTCCCCCCAAACCCTTGATCCCCCCCTAAATATTGGGGTCCCCCCAAAATCCCATGGATAGGGAGGGATGGGATTCGGGCTTCCCCACTCCCAGGGTCCCCTGGGTGGATCAGGAGAGGCAAAGTTGGGGTCCCCCCTAAATCCAGAGGTCCCCCCCAATTTTTGGGGTCCCCTCCTAATTTTAGGGTCCCCCCTAAATCTTGGGGTCCCCCCTAAATCTTGGGGTTCCCCCCCAAATCCCATGGATGGAGAGGGATGGGAGTCTGGGTTCGCTTCACCTCTGGGTCTGCCCGGATGGATCAGGTGGGGGAAAATTGGGGTCCCCCTAAATCCTGAGGTCCCCCCCAAATTTTTAGGGTCCCCCCAAAATTTAGGGTCCTTCCCCCAATCCTTGGGGTCCCCCCAAACCCTTGATCCCCCCCTAAATATTGGGGTCCCCCCAAAATCCCATGGATGGGGAGGGATGGGATTCCGGCTTCCCCACTCCCTGGGTCCCCCTGGGTGGATCAGGAGGGGGAAAATTGGGGTCCCCCCTAAATCCCGAGGTCCCCCCCAAATTTTTGGGGTTCCCTCCTAATTTTAGGGTCCCCCCAAATCCCTGGGTCCCCCCCAAAATCTTGAGGTCCCCCCCAAATCCCATGGATGGGGAGGGATGGGATTCGGGCTTCCCCACTTCCCCACTCCCTGGGTCCCCCTGGGTGGATCAGGAGAGGCAAAGTTGGGGTCCCCCCTAAATCCAGAGGTCCCCCCCAATTTTTGGGGTCCCCTCCTAATTTTAGGGTCCCCCCTAAATCTTGGGGTCCCCCCTAAATCTTGGGGTCCCCCCCTAAATCCCATGGATGGAGAGGGATGGGAGTCGGGGTTCGCTGCATCCCTGGGTCTCCCCAGATGGATTCAGAGGGGGAAAATTGGGGTCCCCCCAAAATCCTGAGGTTCCCCCCAAATTTTGGGGGTTCCCCCAAATTTTTAGGGTCCCCCCAAATCCCTGGATCCCCCCAAAATCCCTGGGTCCCCCCAAAATCTTGGGGTCCCCCCCTAAACCCCATAGATGGGGAGGGATGGGAGTCTGCATTCGCTTCACCTCTGGGTCTCCCTGGATGGATCAGGAGGGGGAAAATTGGGGTCCCCCTAAATCCTGAGGTCCCCCCCAAATTTTTAGGGTCCCCCCAAATTTTAGGGTCCCCCCCAATCCTTGGGGTCCCCCCAAACCCTTGATCCCCCCCTAAATATTGGGGTCCCCCCAAAATCCCATGGATGGGGAGGGATGGGATTCGGGCTTCCCCACTCCCTGGGTCCCCTGGGATGGATCAGGAAGGGGAAAATTGGGGTCCCCCCTAAATCCTGAGGTCCCCCCAAATTTTTGGGGGTCTCCCCGAATTTTAGGGTCCCCCCAAATCCCAGGGTCCCCCCAAAATCTTGAGGTCCCCCCCTAAACCCCATGGATGGAGAGGGATGGGAGTCGGGGTTCGCTGCATCCCTGGGTCTCCCCAGATGGATTCGAAGGGGCAAAAATTGGGGTCCCCCCAAAATCCTGGGGTTCCCCCAAATTTTTAGGGTCCCCCCAAATCCCTGGATCCCCCCAAAATCCCTGGGTCCCCCCAAAATCTTGGGGTTCCCCCCCTAAACCCCATAGATGGGGAGGGATGGGAGTCTGGGTTCGCTTCACCTCTGGGTCTCCCCGGATGGATCGGGAGGGGGAAAGTCGGGGTCCCCTCGATCCCAGGGGTTCCCCCCCAAATTTTGGGGTCCCCCCCACATCCCGGGGTCCCCCCCAAATCTCGGGGTGCCCCCCCTTTTCCCGGAGCTGTTGGGGGTCCTTAGCAAGGCAGCGCGGGCCCTCGAGCTCTTCCTGGAGTCGCTGCTGCGCAAGGCGTGCCACGTGACGCAGTCCCGCAACGCCAAGACCATGACCACCTCCCACCTGTGAGTGAACCCCCAAAGTTTTGGGGTGCAGGAGGGGGTCCCCCAAACCCCCAGGGGTCCCCCAAAACCTGGGCACCCAGTTTGGGCCCCCGGAACCCCCTTTTTAGGGTGTTTGGGGTCCTTCGGGACCTCTTTTGGGGTGGGTGAGGGTGTTCCAGGTCTCCTTTTTGGGGTGCAGGGGGAGTCCCTCACCCCCTGAACTCCCTTTTTGGGGTGCAGGGGGGGTCCCCCAAACCCCCAGGGGCCCCCCAAAACCTGGGCACCCAGTTTGGGCTTCTTGAGGGCCCCCCCTGGGACCCCCTTTTTAGGGTGTTTGGGGTCCTCCGGGACCTCTTTTGGGGTGGGTGAGGGTGTTCCATGTCCCCTTTTTGGGGTTCAGGGGGGGTCCCTCACCCCCTGAGCTCCCTTTTTGGGGTGCAGGGGGGTCCCCTCATCCCTTTTTGGGGTGCTGGGAGTCCCCCAAACCTTTTTGGGGTGCAGGGTGGTCCCCAAACTCCTCCCCCCCCATCTGGTCCCCACTTTGTCCCCAAGGCCCCCTTTTTAGGTGATTTAAGGGTCCTCCAGGTCCCTTTTTGGGGTGCAGGGGGGTCCCTCACCCCCTGAACTCCTTTTTTGGGGTGCAGAGGGTCCCCCCAATCCCTTTTTGGGGTGCAGGGGGGTCCCCCAAACCCCAGGGTCCCTTTTTGGGGTGCAGGGGGGGGGATCCCCTCAACCTCTGGGTCCCAGATTTGGGCTGAATGAGGCTCCCGCTGCCCCTTTTTTGGGGTGCAGGGGGGTCCCTCACCCCCTGAACTCCTTTTTTGGGGTGCAGAGGGTCCCCCCATCCCTTTTTGGGGTGCAGGGAGGGTCCCCCAAACCCCAGGGACCCCCAAAACCTGGGCACCCAGTTTGGGCTTCTTGAGGGCCCCCCCTGGGACCCCCTTTTTAGGGTGTTTGGGGTCCTCCGGGACCTCTTTTGGGGTGGGTGAGGGTGTTCCATGTCCCCTTTTTGGGGTTCAGGGGGGGTACCTCACCCCCTGAGCTCCCTTTTTGGGGTGCAGGGGGTCCCCTCATCCCTTTTTGGGGTGCTGGGGGTCCCCCAAACCTTTCTGGGGTGCAGGGGGGTCCCCAAACTCCTCCCCCCCATCTGGTCCCCACTTTGTCCCCAAGACCCCCCTTTTAGGATGTTTAAGGGTCCTCCAAGTCCCTTTTTGGGGTGCAGGGGGGTCCCTCACCCCCTGAACTCCTTTTTTGGGGTGCAGAGGGTCCCCCCAATCCCTTTTTGGGGTGCAGAGGGGTCCCCCAAACCCCAGGGTCCCTTTTTGGGGTGCAGGGGGGGGGATCCCCTCAACCTCTGGGTCCCAGATTTGGGCTGAATGAGGCTCCCGCTGCCCCTTTTTTGGGGTGCAGGGGGGTCCCTCACCCCCTGAACTCCTTTTTTGGGGTGCAGAGGGTCCCCCCAATCCCTTTTTGGGGTGCAGGGAGGGTCCCCCAAACCCCAGGGGCCCCCCAAAACTTGGGCACCCAGTTTGGGCTTCTTGAGGGCCCCCCCTGGGACCCCCATTTTAGAGTGTTTGGGGTCCTCTGGGATCTCTTTTGGGGTGGGTGAGGGTGTTCCAAGTCTCCTTTTTGGGGTGCAGGGGGGGTCCCTCACCCCCTGAACTCCCTTTTTGGGGTGCAGGGGGGTCCCCTCATTCCTTTTTGGGGTGCTGGGGGTCCCCCAAACCTTTTTGGGGTGCAGGGGGGTCCCCAAACTCCTCCCCCCCCAATCTGGTCCCCACTTTGTCCACAAGACCCCCCTTTTTAGGTGATTTAAGGGTCCTCCAGGTCCCTTTTTGGGGTGCAGGGGGGGTCCCTCACCCCCTGAACTCCTTTTTTGGGGTGCAGAGGGTCCCCCCAATCCCTTTTTGGGGTGCAGGGGGGTCCCCCAAACCCCAGGGTCCCCTTTTTGGGGTGCAGGGGGGGGGATCCCCTCAACCTCTGTGTCCCAGATTTGGGCCGAACGAGGCTCCCGCTGCCCCTTTTTTGGGGTGCAGGGGGGTCCCTCACCCCCTGAACTCCTTTTTTGGGGTGCAGAGGGTCCCCCCATCCCTTTTTGGGGTGCAGGGGGGGTCCCCCAAACTCTTTGCCCCCCCCAGGAAGCAGTGCATCGAGCTGGAGCAGCAGTTTGACTTCCTCAAGGACTTGGTGGCGGCCGTGCCCGACATCCAGGGCGAGGGCGACGAAGGCCACGGCGACGGCGAGAGGGGACCCCGAAGGTGCCCAGGGGGGTCCCCAAAACCCTGAGGGCACCCCCTAAAATCTTGGGGTTCCCCCCTGCACCCCTGGGACCCCCCAAAACCCTTGGTTGCTCCCCCAAACCCTTGGTTTCCCTCCCAAACCCTCGGTACCTTCTCCCGACTCTTGGGTCCTCCTCAAATCTTGGGGTTCCCTCCTCAAATCTTGGAGTTCCCCCCCAAATTTTGGGGTTCCCCTTAATCCCAGGACTCCCCCAAATTTTTGGGTCCCCCCAAAATCTTGGGGTTCCCCCCTGGACCCCCCAAATCCTTGGTTTCCTTCCCAAACTCTCAGTTCCTTCTCCAACCCCTTGTGTCCTCCTAAAATCTTGGGGTTCCCCCTAAAATCTTGGGGTTCCCCCTAAAATCTTGGGGTTCCCCCCGAAATTTTAGGGTCCCCCTTAATCCCTGGACCCCCCCAAATTTCAGGGTCCCCCCTAAAGTCTTGGGGTTCCCCCCTGAACCCCTGGGACCCCCCAAAGCCTTGATTCCTCCCCAACCCCTCAGTTCCTTTTCCCACCCCTTGTGTTCTCCTCAAATCTTGGGGTTCCCTCCTCAAATCTTGGGGTTCCCCCCCAAATTTTGGGGTTCCCCTTAATCCCAGGACTCCCCCAAATTTTGGGGTCCCCCCAAAATCTTGGGGTTCCCCCCTGGACCCCCAAATCCTTGGTTTCCTTCCCAAACTCTCAGTTCCTTCTCCAACCCCTTGTGTCCTCCTCAAATCTTGGGGTTCCCCCTAAAATCTTGGGGTTCCCCCTAAAATCTTGGGGTTCCCCCCCAAATTTTGGGGTTCCCCTTAATCCCTGGACCCCCCCAAATCTCGGGGTCCCCCTAAAGTCTTGGGGTTCCCCCCTGAACCCCTGGGACCCCCCAAAGCCTTGATTCCTCCCCAACCCCTCAGTTCCTTTTCCCACCCCTTGTGTTCTCCTCTAATCTTGGGGTTCCCTCCTCAAATCTTGGGGTTCCCCCCCAAATTTTGGGGTCCCCCTTAATCCCTGGACCCCCTCAAATCTCGGGGTTCCCCCCAAACTCTTGGGGTTCCCCCCTGGACCCCTGGGACCCCCCAAAACCCTTGGTTGCTCCCCCAAACCCTTGGTTTCCCTCCCAAACCCTCGGTACCTTCTCCCGACTCTTGGGTCCTCCTCAAATCTTGGGGTTCCCTCCTCAAATCTTGGGGTTCCCCCCCAAAATCTGGGGTCCCTCCCAAATTTTGGGGTCCCTCTTGATCCCCAGAACCCCTCAAATCTTGGGGTCCCCCTAAAAACATTGGGGTTCCCCCCTTAACCCTTGGTTCTTCCCCCCAAACCCTCGGTTCCTTCGCCCACCCCTTGTGTCCTCCTCAAATCTTGGGGTTCCCCCCAAAAATCTTGGGGTTCCCCCCCAAAATCTGGGGGTTCCCCTGAATTTTGGGGTCCCCCTGGTTCCCTGGATCCCCCCAAACCCCTGGGACCCCCCCAAAATCTTGGGGTCCCCATTTGGGGTGCAGGAGGGGGGGGGGGATCCCAGATCCTTGGGTCCTGAGGGATTTGGGGGTCCAAGGGGGCAATTTTGGGGTTCAGGGATCGAATTTGGGGGTTCAGGGGTGGATTTTGGGGTTCAGGGAAGGCAGTTTAAGGGTGGGGGGGATCCCCCAGATCCCTGAGACCCCCCCAAACTCCTGAGACCCCCCCCCAAACTCTTGGGGTCCCCATTTGGGGTGCAGGAGGGGGGGGGGGATCCCAGATCCTTGGGTCCTCAAGGATTTTGGGGTCCAAGGGGGCAATTTTGGGGTTCAGGGATCAAATTTGGGGGTTCAGGGGTGGATTTTGGGGGTTCAGAGGGACAATTTAGGGGTGGGGGGTCCCCAAGATCTCTAGGACCCCCCCAAAATCTTGGGGTCCCCATTTGGGCTGCAGGAAGGGGGGGGGATCCCAGATCCTTGGGTCCTGTGGGATTTTGGGGTCCAAGGGAGCAATTTTGGGGTTCAGGGGTGGAATTTGGGGGTTTAGGGGTGGATTTTGGGGGTTCAGGGGGACAATTTAGGGGTGGGGGGGTCCCCAAGTCCCCTGGGACCCCTCAAACTCTTGGGGTCCCCATTTGGGCTGCAGGGGGGGGGGGGATCCCAGATCCTTGGGTCCTGTGGGATTTTGGGGTCCAAGGGAGCAATTTTGGGGGTTCAGGGGTGGATTTGGGGGTTCAAGGGTGGATTTTGTGGTTCAGGGAAAGCAATTTAAGGGTGGGGGGGATCCCCCAGATCCCTGAGACCCCCCCAAACCCCTGAGACCCCCCCCAAATCTTGGGGTCCCCATTTGGGGTGCGGGTGGGGGGGGTCCCAGATCCTTGGGTCCTGTGGGATTTTGGGGTCCAAGGGGGCAATTTTGGGGTTCAGGGATCGAATTTGGGGGTTCAGGGGTGGATTTTGGGGTTCAGGGAAGGCAGTTTAAGGGTGGGGGGGATCCCCCAGATCCCTGAGACCCCCCCAAACCCCTGAGACCCCCCCAAAATCTTGGGGTCCCCATTTGGGCCTCAGGGGAGGGGGGGATCCCAGATCCTTGGGTCCTGTGGGATTTTGGGGTCCAAGGGGGCAATTTTGGGGTTCAGGGATCGAATTTGGGGGTTCAGGGGTGGATTTTGGGGGTTCAGGGGGACAATTTAGGGGTGGGGGGGTCCCCAAGTCCCCTGGGACCCCCCCAAAATCTTGGGGTCCCCATTTGGGCTGCAGGAGCGGGGGGAGATCCCAGATCCTTGGGTCCTGAGGGATTTTGGGGTCCAAGGGGGCAATTTTGGGGTTCAGATATCAAATTTGGGGGTTCAGGGGTGGATTTTGGGGGTTCAGGGGGACAATTTAGGGGTGGGGGGGTCCCCAAGTCCCCTGGGACCCCCCCAAACTCTTGGGGTCCCCATTTGGGCTGCAGGGGGGGGGGGGATCCCAGATCCTTGGGTCTTGTGGGATTTTGGGGTCCAAAGGGGGCAATTTTGGGGGTTCAGGGGTGGATTTGGGGGTTCAGGGGTGGATTTTGGGGGTTCAGGGGGGCAATTTAGGGGTGGGGGGGTCCCCAAGTCCCCTGGGACCCCCCCAAAATCTTGGGGTCCCCATTTGGGCTGCAGGAAGGGGGGGGGATCCCAGATCCTTGGGTCCTGTGGGATTTTGGGGTCCAAGGGAGCAATTTTGGGGTTCAGGGGTGGAATTTGAGGGTTTAGGGGTGGATTTTGGGGGTTCAGGGGGACAATTTAGGGGTGGGGGGGTCCCCAAGTCCCCTGGGACCCCCCCAAACTCTTGGGGTCCCCATTTGGGGTGCGGGAAGGGGGGAGGATCCCAGATCCTTGGGTCCTGTGGGATTTTGGGGTCCAAGGGAGCAATTTTGGGGGTTCAGGGGTGGATTTGGGGGTTCAGGCGTGGATTTTGGGGTTCAGGGGAGGCAATTTTATGGGTGGGGGGGATCCCCCAGATCCCTGAGACCCCCAAAACCCCTGAGACCCCCCCAAAATCTTGGGGTCCCCATTTGGGGTGCGGGAAGGGGGGGGATCCCAGATCCTTGGGTCTTGAGGGATTTTGGGGTCTTTTGGGGGTTCAGGGGTGGATTTGGGGGTTTAGGGGTGGATTTTGGGGTTCAGGAGGGCAATTTAAGGGTGGGGGGGTCCCCCAGATCCCTGAGACCCCCCCAAACCCCTGGGACCCCCCAAAATCTTGGGGTCCCCATTTGGGCTGCAGGAAGGGGGGGGGATCCCAGATCCTTGGGTCCTGTGGGATTTTGGGGTCCAAGGGGCAATTTGGGGTTCAGGGATCGAATTTGGGGTTCAGGGGTGGATTTTGGGGTTCAGGGGGCAATTTAGGGGTGGGGGGTCCCCAAGACGTCTAGGACCCCCCAAAATCTTGGGGTCCCCATTTGGGCTGCAGGAGGGGTGTGGGGGGGGGATCCCAGATCCTTGGGTCCTGTGGGATTTTGGGGTCCAAGGGGGCAATTTGGGGTCCAAGGGTGGATTTTGGGGTTCAGGAGGGCAATTTGGGGGTGGGGGGGGTCCCCAGACCCTGATGGGGGGGTTGGGGGGGTCTTTTTTAGGGGGCGTCGCCCGGAGCCGCTCGGAAAACGGGGGTCCGGGACGAAGGGCAAAGACCCCAAACAGTCGGGGACGGACTCGGAGCAGGAGGTTTGGGGGGGCCCTGGGGGTTTGGGGGGGCCCTGGGGGTTTGGGGGGGCCCTGGGGGTTTGGGGGGGGGGGTTTTGGGGGATCCCCATGGGTTTGGGGGGGGGGCAGAAATTTTGGGGGGGTCCCATGGATTTGGGGGGGTCCTGAGGGGATTTGGGGGGTCCCAGAGTCCTCTATAGGGGGGGTTGGGGGGTCCCAGGGGGGTTTGGGGGGGGGGGGCTTGGATTTGGGGGATCCCCTTGGGGCTTGGGGGGGCCCTGAGGGGGGGGTTTTGGGGGTCCCCCATGGATTGGGGGGGGGGCAGAAATTTTGGGGGGGGTCCCATGAATTTGGGGGGTCCTGAGGGATTTGGGGGGTCCCAGAGTCCTCTATAGGGGGGGGTTGGGGGTCTCGGAGGGGCTTGGATTTGGGGGGGGACTTGGATTTGGGGGATCCCCTTGGGGTTTGGAGGGGCCCTGAGGGGGGGTTTTGGGGGTCCCCCATGGATTTGAGGGGGGGGCAGAAATTTTGGGGGGGGTCCCATGGATTTGGGGGGTCCTGAGGGGATTTGGGGGGTCCCAGAGTCCTTTATAGGGGGGGGTTAGGGGTGTCCAAGGGTGTTTGGGGGGGGGGCTTGGATTTGGGGGATCCCTTGGGGTTTGGGGGCCCTGAGGGGGGGTTTTGTGGGTCCCCCATGGATTTGAGGGAGGGGCAGAAATTTTGGGGGGGGTCCCATGGATTTGGGGGGGTCCTGAGGGATTTGGGGGTCCCAGAGTCCTCTATAGGGGGGGGTTGGGGGTCCCAGGGGGGGCTGGTGGGGGGGGGGCTTGGATTTGGGGGATCCCCTTGGGATTTGGGGGGGCCCTGGGGGGTTTTGGGGTCCCCCATGGAATTGAGGGGGGGCAGAAATTTTGGGGGGGTCCATGGATTTGGGGGGGTCCTAAGGAGTTTGGGGGTCCCAAAGTCCTCTATAGGGGGGTTAGGGGGGTCCTAGGGGGGTTTTGGGGGGGCCCTGGGGGTTTGGGGGGGCCCTGAGGGGGGGGGTTGGGGGTCCCCCATGGTTTGGGGGGAGGGCAGAAATTTTGGGGGGGTCCATGGATTTGGGGGGGTCCTGAGGGGATTTGGGGGGTCCCAAAGTCCTCTATAGGGGGGTTTAGGGGGGTCCCAGGGGGGTTTTGGGGGGGCCCTTGGGGTTTGGGGGGCCCTGAGGGGGGGGGTTGGGGGTCCCCCATGGATTTGAGGGGGGGGCAGAAATTTTGGGGGGGGTCCCATGGATTTGGGGGGGTCCTGAGGGATTTGGGGGTCCCAGAGTCCTCTGGGGGGGGTTGGGGGTCTCGGAGGGGCTTGGGGGGGGGGGGTTGGATTTGGGGGATCCCCTTGGGGTTTGGGGGGGCCCTGAGGGGGGGGTTTGGGGGGTCCCCATGGATTTGGGGGGGGGCATCAATTTTGGGGGGGGTCCCATGAATTTGGGGGGTCCTGAGGGATTTGGGGGGTCCCAGAGTCCTCTGGGGGGGGTTGGGGTCCCGGAGGGGTTTGGGGGGGGGGGGGGCTTGGATTTGGGGGATCCCCTTGGGGTTTGGGGGGGCCCTGAGGGGGGTTTTGGGGGTCCCCCATGGATTTGAGGGGGGGGCAGAAATTTTGGGGGGGTCCCATGGATTTGGGGGGGTCCTGAGGGGATTTGGGGGGTCCCCAAGTCCTCTATAGGGGGTTTAGGGGGGTCCCAGGGGGGTTTTGGGGGGGCCCTTGGGGTTTGGGGGGGCCCTGAGGGGGGGGTTTGGGGGTCCCCCATGGATTGGGGGGGGGGCAGAAATTTTGGGGGGGTCCCATGAATTTGGGGGGGTCCTGAGGAGTTTGGGGGGTCCCAGAGTCCTCTATAGGGGGGGGTTGGGGTCTCGGAGGGCTTGGATTT